>JAUPTC010001153.1:0-28304 GCA_030762895.1 Sophora flavescens
GTACAATGAATCCTTTATCTAGTATATAAATCCGATGTTTTTCTAACATTCGGATTAGTGCTAGTGTTTCCTTTTCAGGAGTAGGATAATTAATTTCACTGTCTGGAAAAGTTCCAGACATGTATCGGCATAGTAATTCCTTTTTATATCCAAGGGTTTTGCCTTCATAACACCCTCCCCAGCAGTGATTTGAGGCATCGGTCTCAATAATAATTAAATCATCATCCGATGAATGATATAGCTCGGGAAGATCCTGGCATAAGTAATTCAAGTTTATAATAAGTCTTTCATCTTCCTCAGTCCATGACCAGAGAGCATCTTTCTTTAGCTTTTGCTGAAGTACTTTCCTTTATGCTGCAAGATTCTTAATAAAACCTTCATTTGAAATATATGTTAGTAATCCAAGGAATCTTTGTAAATCCTTTTTATCTTTTAATATTGTTGGAAAATCTTGAAGCTTCCTTAATACATGTTGCTGCATAATAATTTTTCCTTTTTCAATTTCGAATCCTAAGTAATTAATTCTATTTTGAGCTAGAACAACTTTCTTTGTACTTAAAACTACTCCATGCTCAAGACATTTATTGAGTACTAACTCTATCTTATTGAAGTGACCATTTATATCTCTATTGGTGAAGACTAATATATCATCAATGTAAATAAGACAAAAGTCTTTAAATTCCTTGAGTATGGAATCCATTCTTCGTTGGAAGATTCCTGGTGATTGTTTCATCCCCATTGGAAGTACATTCCATTCATATTGACCCTAAGGACAACTGAATGTTGTTAGTGCTTTAGATTCTTCAGTTAATCTAATTTGGTAAAAACCTGATTTACAATCAAAGGTACTAAACCAATTCATATTTCTAATTCTTTCAGTAATTAAATCTTTTCTTGGAAGAAAATATGTGTATCCTTCCATGGCATCATTTATTTGTTTATAATTAATTACCATCCTTCTTTTTCCTCTTTTGATTTCATTATGATTTTCTACATAAAAAGCTGGTGCTGAATGCTTACTTCTTCAAGGTCTAATTAGACCCTTTTTGTTCATTTATTCAATGTCTTTTGCAAATTCATCTCTATCTTGTTTTGTATATATCATAGGTTTACATTTTATTTCTTTTGTTGGATCTTTTAGTTTTAAAACAACTAATTCAGTATTTTTATTATTAATTTTTGGATCTAAAAGATTTTCACTACATACTTTATCTAGAAGTTCTTCTATATGAGCTGGAATTATTCTATTTGGTTCTAAATTTGTTAATACATGGCGAATCTTTGTACAATTTTTACTAATTATCTCACCATGGTTCAGTTTGCGAGACTCTGATAATTGAGAATAAGTGCATTTAGAAAAATGAGTAATTGGAATTTTTATAAGTTCTCGGTGTTGCTTTTGGTTTATATATGGTGTTTTTAAAGATATATAGTCCAAATATTGACAAAACGGTGCGTAAAGTCTTAAGAAATTATTTCCAATAATCATATCTAGTCATGTTTCTTGTTTGTATATTGTAGGTACAATAAATAATTTTTCCTTTATAACTAAAGTAATTCTTTTTGCTATCCACTATAGCGGATGTATAGATCCATATGCAATTTGTATTTTTAGTAGTTTTTCTAGTTTTTCTGATTTATAAAAAAGTGTTATGTCGCTAGACAAAGACTTGCTCCAGTATCTATATAGGCTTCTGTTTCTCTTTTACTTTTTTCGAGTAGTATTTTTATAAAAGTAATATTCGGATTCTGTTACTTCTGAAGATAATTCATCCTCTGTATATTCATAGATACTTATTTCTGTATCGCTTAGTTCTTCTTCTAAAGGCTCAAGTTCATATATTTGAAATACTTGTTTTATTAATTTTGATTTTTCTTTAAAATCTTTTTCTTTTCTTTGAGGACATTCATTTGTATAGTGTCCTTCAACATTACATATCCAACAGACACATTTCTTTTTCCCTTTCGGACAGTATTTTTTCGGTGTTGATTTCTTTCTTCTAAAATATTTCTTCTTATTATTTTTATAATAAGTTTTCTTTCTAGGATAAGTTCTTCGTAATTTTGGTTTCTTATAATACTTCCTTTTTCTTTTAATTTCTCACAACCATATTTTCCTAGTTTCTCTCTTTCTGGAATGTCACAACAAATGACAGTACTTCCTCTATTTAATTGCCTTATATTGTTTCTCTAGTTAAACAATATTCTCTTAATTCTTGATATAAGAGTTGGATAACTCCTCCTAAAGTATTTGTTGTTTCTTGGTCTTGATTCCCATAATCCATTAATTTTTGAGTTAAGTGGATATGGTAGTTTGTCTATAAAAATATATTTATAAGTCTCTTTAGACACTTCATTCAATTGATAATAGTATTTTTGGTATTCACAGATAAAACTTTCAATTTGGCACATATCCTGATTTGCGTTCTATTTAAATATGATTTAGCATTTTCAAGTAAAGTTTTATTTGCTTTTTATTTTTGTTCCATCATATTATATCCTAAAAAAATTCTTGATGAATTAATGTCATAACTAGTTTAACATAGTCCATGTTGCTATCTACCATTCTTCCATATTGAATCCAATCTTCATCTTTAATTCCTGGTAAAAACTTTTGTACATTTCCTGATATTTTAAAAGTTACAAAATTCTTGGTTTCTATAAAGTTTAGTTTTCTAAATCTATCATCTGTTAAAACTATTAATATCATTTCATTAGTCCACTTCAAAAGTATTTCTTCTTTATTTCTTGCACAATCAAGATTTAATATATTTCCTACATTAGTATTACTGTATTGAGGTTTAAAATCTTCTTGAATTTTCGTCCATTTATTATTCTTTCTCGCATATCCTTTATTATACATAATTTCTTCTTCGTACTTATCTCAAGCTCCACTAGGTGTATATTTATATTCTTCCCATTTTCTTTTAGGAATTTTTCCACTATATTCACCTTTTTTCCATTTTTATATAGTTTTCTTCAGATTCTGAAGATGAACTATAATTTAATATACTTCTTCATTTTCATCTTCTTTATCTACTTGATCAATATGTTCTATTTTATGTATTTGATTATTTTCTTCCTCAACTATCTTGAGTTGCTCTATTAATTGTTGAATTTCTCCTCAATCATTTGATTTTCTTAATGTTTTCATGTATTCGTCTTTTATCCCTTTCCATGCTGGATCCTGGTTTAGGTATTTTTGATGGCTCTAACTTAATTCTTGTTTTACTATTATTTTCTCTAAATTTTTCATTTTTAATAAATCTTCTAATTCTTTTCTTGTTACACGTTTATTATTTTGCTTCATATTCTACAAGATTTTCTAATTGTTCTAGCACAATCCTTATTCTATTAATGTCATTATTTTCATCTATTTCTTTTCCTTTACTTATATTATTTAATATATCTCTTATATTATTTATTTCACTTTGTCCTTTTTGTATTCTATTGTAAGTGTAATTTATATTTTTATTGATATTCTCTATTAGTTGGATGATATTTTTATTTGTTTTTCCATAATTTTTTCTATTACATTGAATTTTATTGACATTTCTTTAAAAAACCTATTATTTTATCATTTTTATTTATTAAATTTTATTGGAGGGAACACTACCGCGAGATACTAAGAAACCTCCTAAATAAAATACCACGGCCGGTTCAACAGTATGTAACGTCTAACATGGCAAATCCTGAAGTTGTAATTGGTTGTTGTTGCGTGTATTTCATCCGATTACATGAGGAAGATGCAAGTCACTCAACTTTCTGCGTATATAAACGGTGTTTGGGTTTGGATAAATTAACGTTGCCACTTAAAAAAGTTAAAACCCCTTAAGCGACAGGGCAATCTATTTGACCTGGTTCTCGATTTCGGATCTCACACGTGAGTGTTCCCTTCTAGCTTCTTTTTAATTGACTTATCCAATTTACGTTTCTAGATTCAAATTGCAGATTAAGCATGTGGACTATGTGAATTTCCTTTTAAATTAATCACGATGGGGCTCTAGAATTGAAGGTTTATATGGACCGATTTTTTTATTTTGCTGCGAATATGAAAATATATTTTCTCCTATTGGAATTGTTTTTTCTTTATTTGGTTGGATTTAGGTTTTCCTTGAGTTGTTTACGGGCTTAGATTGCTGTATGGTCCCTGCACTCTTTTGTTGTAATTGAAAATTCTCATAATTGGAGAGTTCAATCTTTAATTTCTCAATAGGTGTCTTGGTGGTTGAAACTTGATTTTGTGGTTTATTATGATTAAATTTATAAGCTGTTTTAATTTGATCGGGTAGACGAAAAAATAATTGCAAAAGTGGCTTGTTGTTTTTGGGGTTAGAGGTTCAGGTGCAGGCCAGCATAACCTTTACGAAGAGAGGGGTAGATTTCGGCTTTCTGCATATTTATTTTATTGATGATACTTTTCTCTAACATACAATGAATTTTAAGGTAATTTTGGCTTGTGAACAAAACAGAATTGATCATAGTAAGTAGTTCTGTCCCATTTTTAATAGAACCCATGTTTACGTTTCGTCCCATTTTAATACGCTCTACCATACCCAATTGTGATTGCCCATAGTGAATTGAAGTTTCTTATATTTATGAACTTGATGAAGCACATGAATTGGGGAAGAAAGATAACAGTTAAAATGTGCAAAATCTTGATTTCTCAGGTAATGTGCAAAATCTTTGAATTTGGGATAAGTAGATAAGAAATTAAAATGTGCAAAATCTTGATTTCTGAGTTATGTACAAAATATTTGAATTTGGGATAAGTTATTCTTGTTCCCTCAATTCATGTGCAAAATCTCGATTTCCTAGGTTATATGGAAAATATAGTGATATGGGTTCCTCAATGGTATAGTGTATGATACATGAAAAGCTAAAATTTTATTCTTTATGTTGTATAGGCATATGCGTGTACATTTTAGTATAATATGCTAAATATTTGAATGTATGTTTGAGAAAATGGCTTTAGGTGGAACAGCTCCCCAGGGAAGTGCAGAGAAGCTACAAGCATGCGGAGGAGGAGAACAACCAGTGGTGGTGCAGCTGGGACTATACTTCAATTTTACAGATGATGCCCAGGACTCAAGATCTCCCCAAATGTAACACCCCGATTTTCGATGCCGTAATGTCGCAATAAATATATAAACATATATTTTTATCCGAGATTTAGAAAATGATTTTGGATAAACCAAGGTCATTTCCTTGTTATACTTATTTTCATAAGGTTACGGGGAAGTTTTTGGTTGAAAATTCGAGACGAAGCCTGTGCCGTTTTCTGGATTTTCATTGACATTAAAAGTTTCCTGCTCGGAAGACCTAATTTTAAGTAAAAACGAGATGAAAAAATGTTTTTATCGTATTTACTACACGATCGGAAGTTTTGAAAATTTTGGTAAAAATTTAAAATATTATATTTGTTGGGCGTATAAGTCGAGATGTCTCTAGGAAAAGCTTGCGCCGAGATGAATCGAGAGAGTCGGCAAGCGTAAGAGATGATGGATTTGACCGATTTTCCGAGTATTTATGACGAAGCTTTATCCAGTCATAATGGCCATAATGGCACATTTATGACAAAGTGAAATTTTCCTATGAAATGACCATTTTGCCCTTGTCTTTATATGACAATTGCAAGAAAATGCCATTGGAAAAGTTGACTAAAGCTTACCCAAAACCCACGGCTCCAAGCCTTCTTCATTAAGTTTGGTTCCTTCTTCATTAAGTTTGTTGCCTTCTTCATTAACCATTTTCTTCCATTTCCATGTTCTTTTTCTTCAAAGTGTTCATAATTCGTCGGATTTTGCCTAGCAATTCTGACCAGTTTCTATTTTGAATATCGAAAAACTTTCAACATGAAAATTGTTCATCTTTCTCTCTTATTTCCAACGACATAAAGATCATCCAAAACGGACAAGTATGTTGAGAGATCTACCCAAAATACTAAAACTGTTCTAAACCCTAACTATGTTCATCTTCTTCCTTAAGTTTCTCAAGAACACCATGAGAAATTTGTGAAGAACATCATCCAAATCTTGCTTTCCTTGAATCATCAAGAGGTAGAAACTTCTTCTCTTGTCATTTAAATCATTTCTCTTCACAACTTTTGTAGATCTATGACTTAAATCCATATGTTCTTCATTTGTTCAAAGTTCATGGAGCTAGATTCAAAAATTCATAACTAATTCTAGAAAAATCCTTTTGACATGAAACCAATTGCTATGATCTTATAATCATCTCTATTTTCATCATCTAGAATCCACCAAGATCATGAGAAATTTCTTTCCCTAAAATCTGGACTGGGCCGAACCTAGGTTAACTTTCTGTTCTTAGATTTTGTTTCAATTTCATGTCTTGATTCATGATTATATCTTGATAGTTCTTGTATTCAAGTATATAAAGATCAAAATCAAACTTTAACCTATTGATCTCATCAAAACCGAAACCTAGGTATGAGCACTTAATGGTTTTGTGATTCAAAAGTTGTTTGTGAACACTTGAATCTAACTCTAGGTTTTGTATGTTGATTAAATCCAAGAGTTTAGAAATTTTAGAGATTTCTAACCCCAAAATCAGCCCTTGGCCGAAACCCTAGTTCTTGGAACTAGATGAGTTTTAGTTCATGTTCTTGGTTCATATTCTTGGTTTAAGTGCTTAATCATGTTTAAGTTACTTAAGGATCATAAATCCCTAAGTTAACAAAATTTTAACTTTCCTAACCTAGAAAAGTTGTTGAGGCCGAACCTTAACCTCCATGAGTCAAGTATGTTTTTGTTTGATTTGATTTATTTTGGTTGCAATTCGTTATGAAGGAATCGATCGGGTTGGTTTGACCTAAAGCCGACGGAGGAAGCCGGATCAAATCGGAGATTATTTGAAACCGTTAGTTCGAGTCTTCAAGAGGTAAGGGAGCTTACGAGGATTTTCCCAATAACTATTTGCTTGTGGTGTGGTTTATATGATTTATATGTGGTTGTGGTTAATGGTTTTGTTGATTTCAGGGTGTGGTTTATATGATTTATATGTGGTGTGGTTTATCGGTGTATTGGTGTGGAGTTGTGTTTAATTTATTTAATTAATTGCAATTGTATATTATCTTGCTATGATGCATGATGCATTGGGAATATCCGTGATATAACTTGTTTGTTGATGTGTGAGCTGGCGGTGGTGGGTGCTCAATTAAAGTTAAGCGGATAAAAGCTTTGAAGCTACAGAAATTATATTCAATGTTTTAACGGCAAAATATTGATATATAATATTAAAGGAATTTTATTTTGAGGAAAATGAGGAGTTTTGGAAAATATTATTATTTTAATAATTTATTTTCGGAAAAGGGAATTATGAGTCACAATGAAGAGCGAGGCCAGTGAAAATATTTTTGCATTGCTAATTTTACGTAAGAAATTCCAGAATATTATAAATTAGTATTTTATGAAATTAATTGGTGAAAATAAGTTAATCATGATTTTAGAAAATCAATTAAGTGGAAAAAGTTAAGTTTTGGCTTAAAAAGCTTTAAAAATAATATTTGATGGCAAATTTGGAAAAGTGTAGGCGGCAAGTATTTTTGAAAAGCATGCATATTTTGAGGAGAATAAACCTCAAGTGACTCATTGGTTTGTGAAAAAAACTAAGTTTTATGATTTGAGGATTTTATAATGAATTTCTACCTTGGAAAAAGAATTTACGAAAGTCAAAAGTTGATTTCAACCGTGTTGAAAGTGCAGTTGGACTTAATGTAACAGGAGCGTTGGGGTACTAAGGTTCTCCAGTGTGATGGACTCGAGGTCATTTGGACTTGAGGGCCTATACCGTATACGTGAGGTATACCGTATTGAAACATTGAAGATGTTTTCTAGTACAACGAACCTAAGGCGGTGCATCGGTCGAGAGGTGTCGTGATTGAGCACTTTCAGTGTGTGAGGTCCGTGTTGTAATAAAAGTTTTAAGGTGTTTTGAAACTATGTGGGTCGTAAGCCATTTTGAGCTTTGGCAAGGAAAGATTTAACACAAAGAAAAGAATGAAACAAAAAGTGTTTTGCATGCATTGCGGACGTGCCAGTGTTGCCGGCGTGCACGTATTACTACATTCGCGTGCCTGGTATCTGTTAGGCTGCGTGCTGGTGTTCCTATTCTCGCCGCGCTGCCGGGTGTTCTGTTCATTACGGCTCGTGCTCGTGTTCTTATTCCGTCGCGTGCGGTGTTGCGTTGCGTGCACGGTGTTCTGCTTCGGCTGCGTGCACGGTATTACGGATGCGTGCAGTGGTACATTACGGCTGCGTGCCTGGTGTTGGCTGAGTGCCGGGAGTCCGATCAACTCATTACTTGTTGGGATATCTCATGAGATTAGGTGTGAATGTTTAGATGATGTATAGAAGTGTTCATGCATAGTTTTTCCAATGTTGATGTTTGGGGGTGTGAAACCCATTGATAAAGTGTATCCTATAATTGAGATGGTTATGTATATGTGGATGTGTTTTATTTTGTGCAAGCATTTAGTTATTTTGTTAAATCCATATATTGGTGTCTCACCCTTACAACACATATCGAGTAGCACGGGGGGTATGACCTCTACCGAGAAGAAGGAGGCCGTCTAGTTCGAGACATCTTTGTGAATGCTCCTCTGTCGGGTGTAGTGTCTGTCAGTGGCGACCAACTTTGGTCCTATTGTGTTATATGATGTTTTTGGGAATAAACTAAACTGATAATGATCTAGGTGTGAAAATATATGAGGCAGTATAGTTGTATGATTTATATACAGTATGCATTTAAGTGTGGTTTGATTTCGTTGTTGTGGTTATGAAGATAAAAGAAAATGAAAAAAAAAATTTATCACCATATTTTGAAAAGATGAACATTGAGAAAACATTATTTTCTGAAAGTAACTAGCAAATTAATTTTTATTTCCGCAAACGGGTAACCATGTGATGACCCAAGTTAGGGTGTCACACCAAACATGGTTTTGTAATGAGTATTGGCTTTATAGCTTTTGTTGCCATCCTTCATATGATGGGTAAATTTGTATTTTGTGCATAGAGTGGCGTAGGGGATACCGTTGCTCCAAGTTAAGTTCAATTTTATCTATTTTTATTTTGATTATAGTTTTTCAATGTAACAAACTTAGATTTTCAGTTTAGATCAATCCATCATCTATTATACTAGGCAAGTTATATAGGTTGAAGTTTAATAGCAAGAAATTTGACTAATGGTACATTTTTCTTGTCCTTTCTAGATGCCTAGATCAATTTTCCCCATAAACATCTCTGCTTTGGGACAGGGTTACAATGATTTTTAACTAACTTCTGACTTAAATTAGAAAAGAGTGAACTTTACTTATACCTTCATTTTTCTTTTTTGTCATATGAAGGAAGTATAAATTGATTTTCAAAATATATTTCATCTACGTGTAACATCCTATCTTTCGGGAAATTAAATATTTTAATTAGATGGGAGTGAGGGTTGGATAAATCTAAAAATTTATTTAAGAATCCAAACACATATGCAAGTTCAAAATAAAATTCAAACAGCGAATTTTCGAGAGGTAAACACACCTTCCCGAGCAAGTACGTCAAAAACCCTATTGAGGCACGTATAATTTAAATTATAAATTAAGGTGGTTTATCATTAACAACATTAAAAGATAATTATCCATAGATATAGATCTTAATCATAGCTAGCTAGATAGTTATAATAAATTTACTCAAGTTTTAGTCATCATGATTAATTAGCTTAATCTTAATTTACTATACTCACAGTTCTGATTTCAACTTAATGAAATTAACTAAAATAAATTTATTTATCTCATGAGTAGTAGTACACGGAAATTCTATAATAGATAACACCTTCACCTTCCAAAATTTTGACTGCATTGAAAGCATGCCACCTCCTGCATGTGGCTATTATAAAGTCATTCAAGTTTTTAAGATTCATTCTATGCTTAACCAAGAACCACACCACCTAGCTGCTTAATTATTTTGTGCCTTCAATTCTTTCTTTTCTTTCAGAAATATGTAAATTCATTTCTATAGCTCATTGAAGGAAGACACGTCTCCAACATACAACTTCTCTCTCAAATTCACACCCAGCATTGAGGCCTAATAACCATAGCTTTAGGTGAGTCACCATCCAAATATGAAGAGAGTGAGATAGAGTCATCATCCAAAAGTAACGTAAAGCTAGAAGGAAGAAGAGAATGGGCGTAGAAAAATAAAGAGAGAAAGAGGGCGAGAGAGAGAGAGTTGAGTTTAGGGCCAATTCACGATCAATCCGTTCGTCCTGTCAGAAACCAATTATACCATTGTGATCCTCGTGACGTACACTTCAGTTTTTGGATCAATCCACCATCTATTATCTTGGGCCGAATTATAGGTTGAAGTTTAATAGCCAACAAATTTGACTATGGTACATTTTTCTTGGCCTTGCTAGATGCCTGAATCAATTTTCCCCATAAACATCTCCGCTTTGGGGACAAGAGTTTCAATGATTTTTAACTAACTTTGCAGCTTAAATTAGAAAGAGTGAACTTTACTTATACCTTCTCATTTTATTTTTTGTCATATGTAGGAAGTATAAATTGATTTTCAAAATATATTTCATCTACTCAAGGACCAATTTTACGATTGTTTCTATTGGACCAACTTTTCACTCTGAATCAATTTCTAAGTATTCTTATAGTCATTTTTAAGTTAATTACAGAAACTGTTTTACAATAGTTCTAATGAAGGGGAATTATGGGTAGCTTCATAGAACTCCACGGCTACTGATATTTACTACCCTAATTTTATTTTTCAAAATGACTTTAAAATGTTCTAGTTGTTGATATCACCCATAATTTGAAGGATTGGCTCAAATCAATTATTTATTATTTATGCATAGTTCAATGTTTGGTCGTTAGTGTACACTTTTTAATAGCAAGTTGTGTTGTTAACGATGTTGAAGAGCAGCTTCTTTTCTCGTAAGTTGTAACTTGTTAAATGATGTTAAACTATCACACATTGCTCTTCAACTCTAGTTTCTAAAACATGTAGGAGGTTAGAACATGCTAATTTCTCAACTATCACACATTGCTCTTCAATGCTACTTTGTGAACATGTGAAAGAATAGAACATGTATAAGTAATAGAACATGCTAATTTCTAAACTATCACACATTACTCTTCAATGCAACATCTCCAAAGTAGTCAAGCAATAATGAATTTCTCTATTCTTTTGGACTATTCCTTCTTGTTTTCTTTATTTCATATAGATTTCGGTTTCCCTCCGTTACTTTTATTTTCGTAGTTTGGTTTGGTTTGTTCCCAGTTTTTAATGTTTGATGTTAATTTAAATGGATAAGGTCTTGAAAGTCAAAAATAGCTAATAAAAGCCATTACCAATTGGGAGAAGGCAGCAAAGAAGGATTTTTGTTGTTTAAGAGCAGAATGACCTTATGTAAGTCGTAATTTATTGAAAAAAAAAAGAAAAACAAAAGAAATAAGCATGTGGGACATAAGTAAAGCCCATGTAAAATAAATTATTTAAACCTAACATTAGGTTTTCTAGTCTTCTGGAGTTATGTCAAGGTTATATCACCAAAGAAGGATTTAAAACAGTGCCTATGCTTTTTATTTTACCCAAAAATGTGATCAAGAGGAGCATCACTGTATATTTATATTACGGAAGTGGTAAATCAGCTCCAACTAGGTAATCTATTTTCTTCCCTTGCATTTTGAAACATTTTCTCCAGTCCTAGAGCCTCTTCCCCCGTGTCCACGAGAATTTGTCCCTAAACCATTATTAAACTTCTTAAACAGAATTTCTCGTTAAACCATCCATGAAAACTTCCACCGACATGAGTTGTAGGTTTCACCATAAGTAGGCCCGTAAGATGAGATGTAAATAATCCCAACTTGAGAATGGATTATCACTGGGGAAATAGCCACAAAATTCCAGTAGAGAAGTTGAATCTTTTTATGATGATGGGAATACCAAGTCGAATTATCATTTAAACTTGAATTCTACCATCAAACCTATAGCATACATGGAAAGTGTGAGGAAAGTCACTAACAAAATGTTGCGTGTTCAATCAAATGGTGATTTGGGTTTGGGTTGATGATGTGGAATTTGGGAAAGCACACAATGTGTGATGAAGAAAGAATATACTTGACATCAAAGCGGTGATAGAGAACCCATCCTTTCAACTGGTTTGACTATATTAATAAAATAATTTGTTTGTAGTGGTGATAATAGTGAGAAAGTAAAAACAACAAATTTCTAATATATTGCATCATCTTTACAAAGTTTTTTAGATTGATAATAAATCACAAATCATCCAGTATAATTCTTAAGATAATTATAATAAGAATCAAATATATTGATTCTATTAAAATGAAAGCACACTTGTGCCATTAATCATTCAGTAAAAAATTTATAGCTAAACCTTACTTGGAATGCATAAATCCAACACCTGCATCACTAATCAAAGTGAAACAATCCCCCTCTCCTCATTCTCTCTCCCCATCCACCCACCCAAAAACTCCATTGTTTGCCATTGTTAAGTACAGGAAAAGGAATAAAATTGATAAAATTCTCCTCGAACTCCCATATTCAAAATTTCAAATTCCTCTCCACTAACTACTAATTAATCCCATTACGTCTTGTATAGCAAACTCCCGAATAAACTAAATGACATCTTGTAGCCCTCAGGGGAAGGATGCTTCAATCCACTAAAAAAAAAATTGGAGTTCCCGTCCGAAAACCCATAAATAGTAGATCTATTATTTATTATAATAAAAGAATGGATGAGGATAAATATAGAAACTAAGAGCGAGTTAAAAAAGAATTTCACCATTCTATACAAGCTCACCACAATAGCAATGAGCCGACCACGGCATATCTCACACCTTATTCATGGATCCCGGATCGAAGCCCGATAAACTCGAAGCCCCTGACCAGTCGGTGGTTTAAATTTCTTTGACATTCAGTAATATGACACGATCTAATCAAACCCGAATATATTTGGTTCGGTTTTGCAGGACCGAAACGAGTTGAGGCCATTATAAAAAACATTTTACTTCCTTAATACATTTTTTGAAAAGTGTCTTCACTGTTAGTTAGTCTTCATCCAGATCCTTTTAGGGTTCACGCACCCAGAAAAACCACGATCGCCCTCCCGCCACGCCCTCTCCACCTCGCTCTCCATCACCTGTGCTCACGCACTCAGCTTCTCCCATCCGATCCTCATCTCCTCCTTACGACACGTCCACCACGGCACGGTTCGAGGTTTATGCGACTTTAACCTCCTCTGTAGAAATGTAGACTCTCCTCCACCACGAGTTCACTCCCATGCGAGATCTCTCCACCGAGTCTCCATCCTTGGCGGTGGCTGATCGCCTTTCCGTCCTCTAACACCTTCTTGAGCCTCCATTGAGGGATGGAGAGGGAAGGTTGAGGAAAAAAATTCTGGTGGTGTTTGGCTGAGCAGGAGAAGATTGAAGGATAAAAGTAATATATACATCACCCGATTGATCAGCCCGACACGTAAAATTACCGTCTCGTTGGTGCGAGTTTGGCCAAACCGTGCAGCCCGTGTGTACCCTCTATTCATTGTCCATTCAGCATGGTCATATAGGCTGAAACATAATGAGGGGAAACGGGGTTTCTTTGTAACACCATGATTTTCTTTGTTTCAAAATAGTAAAATGGGGCGATTGTTGGTATATGTGTTATATGAGTATTAGAAAGAGGTATCTAGTTAAACGGGTTCATCCATCCAAATCCTACTTGAATGTAGGAAGCTAAGATTAGTATTTAGGTTGAAAGGCGGGCGATCCAGCATTATTTTCTTTGTGATATATTATCTGCTCAAAGACCTATTAATGAGTAGAACGAAAGAACTTCAAATTTTATTTTATTTCCTACAATTCTGTATTTTTAGGATTATTTCATAAAATGAAATAATATAGAACTCTACAGGCGGGCTAAATATGTCAGTGGCAGCGGGTGGATTTGGAGTTTCTAAGTGAGGAAAAAGTTTATCTTAGAATTTTGAGATAGTTCATGATGAATCACACTTTTGAAGTCAAAAGGTTCTGCAAGGTTAGTGGCAATTTATGGATTTTGTGATTTTGTCCTTGAATTTTCTATTAATTACACTTTAGTCCCTAGTTGGATTCCTATGTTTTCCTAACTGGTAGATTGGGCCCGATCCTTTGTTCCGATCCATTTAGTGGACCATGGCCTTAAAAGCCCAAATTCACTTGTCTATGGATTTAAATTTCATGAAGCCATTAGAATCTGTAAGTTTCCTATGTCATATTTAAGCATAAATATACAGTGGGCCCCACAAAAATGATCAGCTAAATTTAATGGGCCATCATGACCATGAGGAGTAAGGGCTTGCCCTCATCTTGGATGAGCCAGATTAATCTAAATTTTTACCGTGTTCTCACATGTGAGTTTCCTGTTCCATATCATATCCCGTCGCTTCTAGGTTTTCCAAAAGTCTCGAGAAGAGAGGCAGCTGAGATGAGGTCAGATGGGGACATTGTGTGAGCATGGTCATCGATTTCAATCTATTGACAAATTGCAAAATCAGTCCTTATACTTTTGGAATCTTTGCAAAATGGTCCCTAGGAATTATTTTGCACTTAATCCTTGAAAAGCCACCTCCTTTCACTTCTCCCTCAAAAGAGTGAAACAGCCTTCACATCCCTTATAAATATGCCTTCTTCATTATTTGACATTTTGCACTTTACACAAAAAAAAACTACTCCCAAAGTTCTAAGTTTCCTTTCACTTTGTGAAGCAAGTTCTTGGATCTTCACTTGTTTGCAAATTCTTCCAGATGTTAATTCTATTCTCATTTTCTAATCATGTCTCTACAATTTCTTCAATAGGTTTATTTAGTTAAAGTCTATTTCATCTATGTTCATCCTTTAGTTTCTAGATCAGAACTTTGAAAGTTATAACTAGTCTAGAAAATTCTTTTGACATGAAACGATTGTTATGATCTTAAAATCATCTCTATTTTAAGTATCACATAAACATATGATCAAGTTTCTCCATGATTTACCAAAAGCGTTTGGGCGAATCTGGACAAAATGATGTCCATAGGTTTTGTTTCATTTCATATGTGATTCATGATTCAATCTTCTAAATGCCTTGATAGTTCTTGTATGCAAATAATGGAAGATCAAATCAAAGACTAACTTTATTTGTTTCATAAAGGCGAAACCCATAGTTCTTGGAACTAGATGGTTTTGTTCAAAGTTTTCATTAATGATCTTATTAATCAAAGCTATTAGTATTAACATGCCTAATAAATCCAAGTTGGTTTATCAAAAAAAAAGGCTAGAAACCCTAGCCCCATGAACATGTTAAGTAGATCTAATTATATGAGAATTAGGGAAGTTTTGGTTTTAAAATTTGAATTGTTTAGTGCTAATCCCATGATCTTGGTTGATTAGGACCATTAATCCATGACTTAATCATGATTAGAAATTTAAATCACCGAACCACCCCTAGAAGTGTGATATGTGGAGTTGGATGTTTTTAGTTTCTTGGTTGTAATTATTTTGATTGTAATGGTTGAAGGTTAGAAAGTACTCGTGGTGCGTGGTTTCGGTTTGACGAATTAAAATTAGCTTATTTGTAGATCTTGAGAGGTAAGGAGGCTTGCAGGATTTTCTCAACTATTTGCTTGTAGTGGTTAGTCCTGATTTTATATGTGGTTGTAGTTATTTGTATATTATTTATGTTATTTTGTTTGCTCTAGCATTATAGGTGATTGATACGCTTTTAATTTATTTAATTATACTGCTGATTTGTATATTATATTTGTTATGATGCATAGTCTGCTGGTGATATAATCCTAGTGATGTTGTTGAATGTTAGATATTTGTTTGGCTTGGTGAGTGCAACCCAGAGTGTCAGAATAAAAACATGTTGTGAAAATTATATTCAACATTTTATGGGAAATGTTGAATTATAATATGTAGTGGAAAATATTATTTTGGAAAAATAATGAGTTTTGAAAATATTAATATTTTAATGATTTATTGATGTAAAAGTAATTTATGAAGTCATGGTGAAACATAAGAATTTTTAATCTTTGCCTAATTTTACCACAAAGAAATTCGAAATATTATTAAAAGTTATTTTGTGAAATTAATATTTGAAAATAATTAATAAAAAATCAAAAAAATAAAAGTCAAAGTCAAAGATTTGACTTTAAAAACATTTCTTGGAAAATGGCAGCGGCAAGTTTGAATTTATTTACGGTGGTTTATAAGCGGCCAATTACTTATTTGAAGAGATTTAATCTGAATTGATTTATTTTAGAGTTGAAGTTTTCAAACAAAGCGTTCTTGATGATTTGATGTTATTCGGAAAAAAAAAATCGTTCCAAAGGAGAAGTAGATTTTCTGATTTGACGTTTACAAGCGAATTTCAAATAGAAATGATTTTTGTAAATGAGTTTTACCAATAATGGCATTATTTTAGTCGCTTGCCTTTGGATGAAGTTGCGGAGATCTTATTTTGGATTTGTTTTCATAGATGAAAAGCAGCGTAAGGACGATATAGAACTTGGTAATCGGATGTGGGTACTGAGTGTTCTTATGGCATTATCTATTTTGGATTTGTTTTTCCCTTTACAAAAATGATACAAAACAATGATATAGAACTTAGTGACCGGACATTCGAGTGTAGTGTTCTTATGGCGTTATAGACTTAATTATCTAGTAGAGTGGAGTGTGTACACTTCCTGACGTAATGTGACGGTAAAAATATTTATGTTATTTTCTATTACCACCAACCTAAGGCCCGATTGCGAGGTCTGAGGGTTTCGTGATTGGTACTAGTTTTTGAGGTCTGTGTTGTTAATTAAAGTTGTAAAGATGTTTCAAGTGATGGAGTGGCAGAAGCTTTTGAGAGAACTTTGACAAATAAAGATACAACACAAAGTAAAGTGTTGAGAATAAAATGCCTCTTTTATGCATTTTATGGCGGGCGTGCCTACGAGGTTAATCATGATATCTTGGGCAATATCTAATGTCTCGGCGTATTTGTTAATCATGGTATCTTTATGATATTAAATGACAAGCGATATTCATTGCACAAGTTTAGGTGATCGAGCATACAATGAAATTATTGCTCTACTTTAGACGTCGGCGTACAATGAAATCATGGTATCTTAACAAATATTCATATGGCCGATGTATTCATTGTGCCTTTGGAGCATTGACGTCATGATAGAAAAATCCATAAATACGGCGTTCCTCTTTATTAGGACAGTGGGCTATGGTAAATCGGCGATGCCTATGTTGGCAAAAAATGCGGCGTGCCTCTTACCTTGTCCGAGCTTGATAAAACTCATTTTAAATGACGTTGGGGTCTCGGATATTAAGTGTGAATGTTTGAATGCAGAGTGTGTTTAGGTGTTCATGCATAGTTTTTCCAACGTTGATGTTTGGGGTGTGGAACCCGTTGATAAACTGTATGCTATAATATGGATTGCTTATGTTGTTATAAACATATATATATGTGTATGTGTCTTCTTTTGTCTTAGAAGCGTTTAGTTGTTGCGTTAAATCCAAACCTCATTGAAATCTCACTGCCTTTGACATATCGAGAGTCGCACAGGAGTAGGAATCTCTGGAGAAGAAGTAGGTCGTCTAGTTCGGGCATCTTGTGTGCTTCTGCTCGGTTGTAGTGTGCATTAGTTACGACCAGCTTAGGTCTACATTGTGTTATATTATGTTTTGTGTAGATTAAACTAATAATGATCTAGGTGTGAAAGACATATGGCCTTGAGTATAGTTGTATGACTTATATACATTGTGTATTTAAGTGTGGTTTGATTACGTTGTTGTTGTTATGAGGTAAAAGGAAAAAGGAAAAAAATTTATCATATTATTTTGAAAATATGAATGTTGAGAAAACATTATTTTAAAGCTGACCGATAAATTAAGTTTTATTTTTACTTAAATGGGTAACCATGTATTGACCGAGGATTAGGGTGTAAGCATTCTTCCTTCTTCTCTTTCGTGTTCACTTTCAAGTTTCAAAACCTTAAACTCAGCAGGAAGGACAAAATTCTTTGCTCCACCGTGCATTAAGTGGTGAGCATGAGTTATCTCAGGTGGTACTTAATCTCCATGATTCTTTCTGACTGGTGTTGTGAGTGCGAAGTTTAGGGATGAGGAAGGAACTAAAAGTAAGAACTCAAAACCAACATTACAGTGGCCAGCCAATAAACAATAACAAATTTGAAGCCCTCTTATAAGTTGACAACAAGTTAAGCTTGTGAAGAAGAACCACCGTAGCTTATAATGGTAGACAATGAACAATTAAGCTAAACTAAATCAAACAGAAAATATGTCTAACATTTCTTGGGCTATGGCTAGTTCCGATTGAAGGCGTGCATTTTTGTACAAGAATGTGGAAGAAAATTTTATAATTTTCTCCCTCAAACTCCATATATTTAACAGTAATCAGAGATCAAGGCGGATATTTGTGCGTCATGCGAGGATTAAAGCCTATAACTATTTTAAGACTAATTATGTGAATAATAAAACTTCAACATATATACTAATTTCTTTTCCTAAAATCAAATGCAAGTATCAATAATCACAATATTTACAAAGAACAACAAAAAATAAATCACAATATTTACTAGTTTATTGAAATTGAAATATTTAAAAAGTCAAGAAAACATAAAAATATCAAAAATAAATTATGGAATTAATTTTATCTTTACTATGCTCCTATACCCTTGATATAATGGAGAGTTAAAAAACTAAGTAATTCTTTCCTTTAAAAAAAAAGCAGTTATTATTTAGAAAACAAATATGAGTTGATTATTTTTAGTTAAAATTATATTACTCCGAAGGGAAAAAAAGAAAAATATATTTATAAACATATTAATTATTTAAACAAAATAACATGTCAAGCGTAAAAAAATAAACATAATTGTTAAAATAAATAAAATAAACCAAATGAGTAATGAAAAAATGAAACAAAACTAACCAAAAATTAATATCCTTTTATCTACATTTGTTCTCACTTTTTATTATTTGTCACCAAGTCAATATCAACAATAAGAAAACTCAATATAATTAGAAAATGAAACTTATTTAAAACATGATACTTCAACATAACGATCGGAGATTAGTTTAGAATTTTTAGGGCAAATACTTTTGAACACAAAAAATGGGACACTATAGTGTCCTTTTAATTTTTTATGTATTCTTGGAATGCGTGTATACCACAATAAAATAAGAAATAAATGAAGGGATAAAAATAATATATTACAATATCATATATAATGTATCCAAATTTTATGTTCAAATAACATAGCTTTTTTAGATAGAGGCAGGGTCCCCAACTTGAATGCTTGATGAAGAAAAGTAGCGCGGTAGGACTTGAGATCGCGACACCTAAACTGGTCATTCCGCGGATTTCCCAAGATTGCGGAAATAAAACTTAATTTCTTGGTTGCTTAGGAAAATAATGTTTTACCAGCGTTAAATGCTGCGAAATATGGTGATAAAATTTTCCTTTTCTTTTAGCCTGTTTTACTACAATAACGTATTAAATCATATAAATACACACAATGTATATAAGTATTTACAACTATCTTGCTCTCGTATGTTTCCACGCCTAGATCATTATCGAGTTTTATCCTCAAAACATAATATAACATAATAGGACCTAGTAGTTTACGTTAACTAGCAGAGACACTACATTAGCAGGAGGCGTACGACATGCCTCGAACTAAAACTGACCTTTTTATCGCTGTAAAGGATATTCCACTTATGCGACTCACGATATGGTTGTAAGGGTGAGATGCCAATATATGGATTATCACCATAACTTATTAAAAGCATAGCGCCCAAAGAAGGCACATACATATACATGTCTATAACAACGTACTCATTCATATTATATCCATCGTTTATCAATGGGTTTTATTCCCCCGACATCAACCCATTGGAAAGAGATGCATGAACAGCAGTACATCATCGAACATTCGCGCCTAATCCTGTGAGATATCTCGACATCGTGATGAGTTGATCGGAGCTTAATTGCCAGCTAGACAAATGAGCACCTGACCCGCCCGAGCACACAACCCAAAACCCATCTCACACTGTCCAACATCGTGGCACACATGATTACAACGTTGATGAGGCCTCGTTGTCACGGCACAATAAGAACATCGTTGGCCATGATCTATACTGACCTTGCCAAGGTAATCACTCGTTTCATGTTATTAACGTCGCCAAATGCATGCAAGTAAAACATTTTATTCTCAACATTTTTCTTTGTGTTATATCTTCATTTGTCAAAGCTCTCGAAAACTTACAACCCATCATCGTTTCAACATTGAATGCTCTCAAAAAGCATATCGTTTTAAACATCGAATGCTTTCTCAAAAGCATCGTCGTTTTAACATCTTTTCAACTTTTAGTAACAACACCAGGACCTCAAAGTCAGAATTAACCGATCACGCGAAGCCCTAGACCGTTGCAATCAGTCTTGGGGTTCGTGGAAATGAAAACATCTCAAAACTTTTTAACTTCTTTAGTAGATACCCGAGTCTACAACCGCAATGAACCTTAATACCTAGACGTCTTGGTTATTAGGATTCGTATCATCGTTACATCGTTTGTATGCATGAAAAACAAATCCAAAATAAGACAACGTCATAAAGTTCACTAGTACCTGAGCATCTCAAGTTTACCAAGTTCCTATATAAATCATTTACATCGTTAAGTAAAACTCATTTACGAAAATCCTTTTTACTTGAAATTCGTTTGTAAACGTCAATCATCGAGAACTTCTTCACGGAACTTCAACTCTAAAAAAATTAAATCTCTTCTTAAATTAAGTACTGCTGGTTTTAAGCTTTCCTCGTAAATAATTTGAAACTACCGTCGTTTATCATTTTTAAGAAAATGTGTTTAAAGTCAAACTTTGACTTTATTATTTTTATAAGTATTTTCAAATAGTAATTTCACAAAATAACTTTTATAATATTTCGGAATTTCTTGCGTAAAAATTAAGCGTTACAAAAATTTCACCCGTGCGGCTCCATAGTATTTCATGGTTACTTTTACCTTTAATAAATCATTAAAATAATAATATTTCTCAAAACTCATTATTTTCCAAAATAATATTTTCCACGATATTATATTCCAAGCTTTCCCGTAAAGCGTTGAATATAATTTTTCACAACACCAATGAAACTTTATCCGATTAATCGGTGGGTACTAGCGACCAGCTGTGGGGCCTGCCGAGCAGCATTCAGCATTCAACAATATCATCGAATTATATTGCGGGCGAGATCGTACATCGTAGCAATATAATATACCTCTGAGATAATTAAATAAATTAAAAACGAATCAAATCACGATACACGAGATAAACAACACAATAGACAACATAAACAAATAACCACAACCACATATAAATCTAATATAAACCACACTAAAAGCAATTGGTTATCGAAAAATCCACCGGGTCGGCTCCGCCTGCCCGAAGCTTAAACTACGGTTCCGTTAATCTCCCGATTGATCGGTTTCCTCGCATTCGGCTTTAGGTCAAACCAATCGTCCGATTCCTTCATAACGAATTGCAACCAAAAATAAATCAAATCAAACAACAACACAACGGCTCATGGAGGTTAGGGTTTGGCCAAACAACTTTTCTAGGTTAGGAGAATTAAAATTTTGTTAACTTAAGGTTTACTAGAATCCATAAGTAACTTAAACATGATTAAGCACTTAAACCAAGATTGTGAACCAAGAACATGAACTAAAACTCATCTAGTTCCAAGAACTAAGTTTGGGCCTCTCAGATCATAGGCTAGAAGTTTTTTAAATTTCTTGACTCTTTGGATTTAATCCAACATCTGAAGACTTAGAGTTGGATTGAGTGTTACAAAACCACTTTGAATTTCAAAACCATCAAGTGTTCATAGCTAGGGTTTCGAGCGCTTAATGAAACAAATAGTTTAGTGTTTGATTTTTGATCTTCTAACCTTACACTCTGAAAGAACTATCAAGGTACTAGAAGATTGAATCATGAATCAGGAACATGAAAATGAAACAAAACCACATGAACATCACTTTTCAATGGATTCGGCCCAGCCACAAGAAATCAATGAAAGAAATTTCTCCTTGATCCTTATGCTTCTAGATGATGAAAATATAGATGATTATTAGATCATACCAAATGGTTTTCATGTCGAAAAGTTTTTCTAGAATTAGTTATGAATTTTTCAAAGTTCTAGATCACAAAAACTTAAAAGTGATGAACAAAGATGAAATAAACTTTGAATCATGAAACTTATTGAAGAACATAGACATGATTACGGAAGAAGAATGATTCACCTCTTGAAGTTCAAAAAGACAAGTGAATATCCAGACTTACTTCCTGTGATGCTAGAAAAGCTTATGAACTTGTGAGTTTATGAAACAAAAAGGCGATAGGAAGAAAATGAAATATGGGGGTATTTATAGGGATGTGGCTGCGCCATACTTGAAGGATCAAGTAGAAGAGGAGGTGACTTCTCAAAGGACTTAAATGCAATTAATTCCTAGGGACCATTTTGCAAAGATTCCAAAGTATAAGGACTGTTTTGCAAATTGCGATAGTTTGAAATGATGGCCGTCTGCAACATTTAATGTGTTCACATGTGACTCATCTTGTTGAATTTTCTTGAAGCTTTTGGAAAGAATCTAGAATACTTTTAAGGACCTTAAAGATAAGTGTAAGAACTTAGGAGAGCATTGGAGAACGTTGTGGAAGATTCGAGATAAACTTGGCTCAAATCAAGTTAAGGGCGACCCCCTTCTCCTTGAGCATGCGCATGGGCCATGGAAATTTGGGCTTGGATTAATTATTTTGGCCCACCAAAATGGCTTAAGGTATAACCATAAGCTAGAAACTTACGATTTCTAATGGGCCATGGAATTAAATTCATGGACAGAATTTGGGCTTTTAAGAGTCTCAGTCCACTAATGGATTTCGAACAAAGATTCAAGCCCCGGCACTTGGAAAAACATACGACTAACTTAGGGACCAAAGGCAATTAATTGAAAGTTAAGACTTAAAATCCATAAATTACACTTCAACCTTGTAGAATCCTCTGGGGACTTCAAAGTGTGATTCATCCCGTGAATCACTCTCAAATTCTAAGATAACCTCTTTATATTTGCTCTTGGAAACTCCAAAATCACTCAGTCAGTTTCACCAGATTATGTATTTCACCCGTGAAACGATATTATTTCATTTTAATCGAAATACCCTAAATACAAATTGTAGTAAATAAAATAAAAATCTTGTGTCTTTCGTTCACGAATTAAAATTAGGTTCTTTAAATGCAGATACTATTATCTTTGTCATAGAAATCTGGTATCGATTCGCTATACTTTCAAACTCTAAATTTAATCGTAGCTCCTACATTCAAGTAGAATTGAAGTATTAACTCCATTTATTTAAAATAATTTTCTAATACCTACAGTAAATATATCCAAATAATGTCCATTTCGATTATTTTGAAACAGATAACGGTGTTACATGAGACGCCACACGTCCCATTAAAAAAACTAAAATATAAGCACCTAATTTAGTTATTGTCTTTAAGCCAGTACATTAAAACATCGTTAAAATTTAAAACTTAATATACATACATAATATACCTCAAGTCTCGATACAGACAATGTAGGGAATCCCACTCGGATCCCAAATATAGTTGAGAACCGAAACAAAATAAAGCGGCATCCCTAAAAGCGAGACAAGAGCATCGCCATAGACTCTATACCCAGCTCATGCAGGACCCACTGCTTTCGTCCTCCAACGTCGCTAATATGAGGTCATCAAGTTCCTCCATACTGGCAACATAGGATCTTCATCACGATCACAAAACGAAACATATGCACAGGAGAAAGGCAGGGATGTTAAACCATATAACATCAAACGTGAAGGGTTTAGCAACATTTAATTAAATACACACACACTAAACATCCGTCTCCCCAGTATAAATATGTAACATAATCATCCTCAATCTGCAATCTATAATTTTCTCTACCCTCATCATGATGCAATGCGAATGTCGTTTTATAATCTCACCGGTTACGGTCATATCCCGGATACCACAACAATATAATCGGTTCGGCAGCACACCCTCGTCCAGGTATGGTGCCCTTGAAAAGCAATGGCACTACTTTCTACCGACCCGATGCATACTCGACCCAATCCGAGATGCCACAATCCATGAACTATAAGTTGCGACTAAAAAATGAAACATCTGGACGATCAGGGAATAGCCTATCCCGGGAATTTCCCTCCGAGGCATGTAACCCTACTCGACCATGTTTAGTCCACTGAGCCATGTTTTGGTCCTCGTATCACGGACCATGTTTGGTGTCACCCTAAGTGCGATGCTACGGATCATCCCTATCATAGATAACCTAAATAATCTCATCTCATTAATTTTAACCTCATCTCAGAAAATTATCTTGGTTGGACTGCTATCACATATGACAGCAATCCCCAAATACATCCCTCCGTGTCTCAACATAACTTATGATTTACCCATCCTCAAGCTAATCATTACCTTCATCATATCATCAAAATCGTCATCATGTTATCCAAAATCATATATCCTCATATCATAATAATTGGAATAATAAATATCGAATATAATAATAATAATAATAATAACACAATAATAATAATAATAATAATAAAATAACGACAATAATAATACTACTAATAATAATAATAATAATAATATGTAAATAATAATATTATCATCACAATATGGGCATTAATATTAAAATAATAATAATACTAACAATAATAATAATAGTAATAATAGTAATAATAATAATAATAATAAGTATAAACACTTCTAAAATAACTACCACAATCATGATATCATATACAAGTATCAAGTTCCACAACGACTATAACATGCAATCATCACGTAATAAAATAATCTATGTATATAAGGTAACGACGATAAACGCACAATTTCTGTATCACTCTGTACCCTTGGATAGGCTTCCCAATGTGGTATGTACATTGCCCCGTTGCTAGGCTCTCCGTGTGGGTTTGATTCATACCTACACCATTTTCAATTAAATGCTAAGCGACGTTTTGACGTTAAATAGTTTTCTTTCCCACCCGGGATGTTCTTAGCTAGCCTGGGAGCAACAATCGGACACTCCTATACTCCCTCAAATCTGCCACGCATAGTTTTACACCCTCAGGGGCCCCAAAAATTCACCTGAACACATCATTATGAACACACGTTACGTGTAATCCAAATCCAAGACGTCACCAATACCGATAAATGAATGAAAGATACCCACAATGCAGCATGGAACGCATTCGTATAAAAAGGACATAGGCTTACCTTAGCCTAATCAAGAAAAAGAAAGATAGGATAACGGTAGTAGGCGTCGTGAGGATCCACACCAGAGTAATCAAAATTTCTTGATAGAACCCGACGATTGCCGAACATTCGCAATTTTTTTTGTTCCTCTCATTTTTTTCTCCCTTTCTAACTCTCCTACTTGCCTCCTCTCTCTATCCTTCTATTATCTCCTTTCTTTCTCTTCGCTCAGTGGTCTCCTCACCTTTGACTTCTTCTTGTCTTTTTTTTATATTTATTAACTTAGTTTACCTTAACTTATATACTAGCATCTTTTGTAGAGGAATAGTGTATCTCACCCATGTGCGAACTAGACTTAAGTGGCATGATTTATGGCAAGGAAAAGCAAGTAGATTGCATGGTTCTTGGCTGATCATGAATTGCATAAAATTTACATAATTAAGGAAAGGAAGGGTAGTAGAGGCGTGACCATTTAGCTATCATAAACATGTTGACGATTTTGTGAGACTTTTGCCTGACAAGACCAAGGGAGAAGTGCTTCTCATTAGCAAGCGGACAAAATTGAAGATGGAGGTGCCAAGGGTTTAATAAAAGCTGTGTCTAGACCCCTGATCCTAAGACTAAGGCTAAAAGTTTATTCGAAAGTTAATTCCAATTTGGTTAAAACTTGACTGAGTGGTATAATAATTAAGACTAGTGCTATTTACTATACTGAGTAAAGAAGTTGAGTAAATTAATTATAATCATCTAGCTATGATAAAGATTTATATCTATGACTAATTATCTTTTAATGTTGTTGATGATACAAACCACCTTAATTAAGAATTTAAATCACTGAGGTGCTTCCAATAGGGGTTTTTGACGTATCTTGCTCGGGGTGTTTACCTACTTGAAAAATTTACGTTGCTTGAAATTTTATTTTGAACTTGCTATTGTTTGGATTCCAAATAAATTTTAGATTTATCTAACCCTCACTCCCATCTAATTAAAATATTTAATTTCCCCAAAGATAGGATGTTACATTACTACCCATATAAGAAATTCCGTCCTCGTAATTTACGTTTCTCGAAAAAGACGTGTGGATACTAGCTGCAGTACATCCGCCCTGGCGCCTGCTACGTAGCATCACAGAACTCATCCCGGATGACCCCCACCAAAGGAATGCTTTCTGCAAGGGGTTCTTTAATCCTTCTATTCATCTTAATCGGTAAAGCCTCATATCTAGATCTCTCGAGTTGTATAGACTCGAGCTCAAGTACAATGGTAAGAATTAGGGTAATATTTTCTTAAGCAGGAAACATGGAAGACACATCATGAAGGTTGGAAAGGTAAGGCGGTAGAAAGCTATGCAGTAGCTACTGAACCCGATCCGTCAGAATCACAAATGGTCAATGAATCGGGAGTAGGCTTTCTAGACTTTATAGCTACGCAATTCGGTCTTCGGAGTGACTCGGGAGCACGTGATCACCTTGGAACTCACAGGGTGCTCACTCTCTTATTCTTGTAACCTGCTTAGATCTGGGCTTCCTTCATTTCTCTATTATTTTCCTAACTTGTTCTGTGTTTGTTGTACCCATGGGACCCAACACTTGGCTTTTGCGAGTCTCATACCAACATAATGGGAGTCCTACACTTTCTTCCATCTGAGCTTTCATACGGTACCATTCCGATCTCTTGTGGGCCCCATTGTGTATGTGAACTCAATCAATGGTTGAATTCATCCCTGTTGCCAATATGTTCCAACACCTGACTCTTAAAAGATCCTCAATGATTGAATTGTTCTCTCAGAATTTGTCCATCAAATCACGAGGATGATTAGCGAAGCTCATCCCGACTTTGTTCTCAAGCATCGTGTACAAGCTATCTCCCAGAAATCTAGATGTAAATCTAGGATCTACATTGGATACCAATACTCGTAGCTGCTATGCGATCTCACTTCACTTCGCCAGTATTAGATCTGGGTCAACCTTTCCAGACTAACTTTCACCAATTGGTGGCAAGTGAGAACACTTCGTCAACCTACTCGATGATAACCCCGTGGCATGAAACCCTCTTCCGAGGTTAAGTGGTAATCGACCCACTGAGAGTCCATCCTTTATACTATCCCGTTTCCACTGCAGGATATCCAAGACACAACAACCCCAACGGAGCTTGCGATGCTCTATCTTAGCTTCCTGCTGACATACCATTATGATAGAACATATTTAGCCACTACTTGTGCACGTTCTTGACCACCCAAGCTTGTCTTCTTCAGAATCTTGAGTACATCTTGGTTGGATCCTGGGTGGAAACTTCGACTTACTTTTATGTGCCTCACTCTAAGATCCTCTTCTAATCTCTAAGTTTTACGCACATATCCGATCCTTAAACCTTAACACTCCATCGATCCTACTCCCCAAACTCTGAAACACACCTAAATACATACCTCGATTCACATCCACCAAATATTCATCTTAGACTGCTTAATCTTAAGGTCTCTCAAAAAATATTCTTGATGGTGATCATACCTAAACATATTCCTATCCTCATTCAAATCCATACCTAGAGTTCAAATCTCTAAACTGTTCAAGCAATTCCATCTCTTTCACCATCATTGCGAGATACATTACCAAAGTTTAGGCCCAGGTGCATCATACTGACGTGCTTACTCTGGATGGCATTGAAGATCAAACTCATAGTCTATTGAATTCCATCCATCTCGTTGTCTCATATTCGGCTCATACGATCGAACAAATACTTTAAGCTCTTGTGATCTTGGAGCACATTAAGCTAAACTCCATAGAGATAGTGTCTTCCATATCTTCAATACGAACAACATGGATCTTAACTCAGTTCATGGGTTGGAGTAGTGCTCATGAACTCTCGGTGTGGAAGCATAAGCCACAACTCTTCCCTCTTGCATCAAAACTGTGATCCTTGAT
>JAUPTC010001154.1:0-28282 GCA_030762895.1 Sophora flavescens
TTTTTTCTTTAAAGAAAAGAAGTAAAGGTAAAGAGACTCATGACTTGAAAATGACAACAGATACATACATATAATATTGCCTCGAAAGGTCTTAGGTTTTAACATTACACCACGGCCTTAATCAATATGGCATGAGAAGCGAAAGCATAAGCTGAAACATAAGCGAGAAGATAAGGTAAATAAAACACCTCTGGGAATGAGAATGCAGGAATCTAAACTCAAAGAAAAGCTCAAAAGCCAAGACTAGCGGGCCACTCAAAACAAAGCCTCCAACCCACTACCAATGCCTCGACACTCGGAGTGGCCCTGGCAACTCCCACAGAAGAAGTCTCGGCTCAGGTCAATCACCTCTCCTCCCAGTCATCCAGCAGGACATCCTCCTCCTCAATATCCAAGGGTGATAACCCGCCTCGAGCTCCTCATCCCACTAGTCCTCTACCAGCTCATGAGGCTCCTCCTTAGGATCCTCTTGGGATCTTCTTGAGGATCTTCCTCCATCGGTTCCTCCTCTTACGGCTCGGCGGGCTCAGCGTGAGGGTGAAGTAGGCCGGTTTCTGTAGCGTGTTCGGGTACAACCTTGGCGGTGGAAGAATCACGTTCGTGGATTCCAAAGAGTGGACCTCTATGAGGCACTCCATGTATATTAGCTTGATGGCGGTGATTGGCCCTCGGTACATCGCCGTAGTCGCATTCGCGTCCATCCTCCAATTCCCAATCCTGTCGGCCTCGTCAAAAGTCTTTGTCAGTGTGACCTCAAGTACAAGAGGGACAAGAGGGTCCATCTAAAGCATACGCATGCCGTGCGAGGAAAATAAAAAGAACATCTGAGACATGCAAAGAGTGAGATCCGTCATAAGATATATCCCACAACAACCATATACATGATACATGCAACACGAAATCAGATCAACGGATTTAAAGCATGCATAATCATCATAATATATGAGTGTTATATCAAGGGTCCTCAAGCCCGTACAATCGTTTTCGAAAATGTGCATGACACTTCAATATCGGGCTCTATCCTAATCTCATGAGATCATGACACCATGTTATCCTTTGGAGAAGATAGAGTTGGTCAAGCCTACCCAGGGCTGTTGCCACCGCATCACGATGCACCAGGCCTCTTGGTGGAGACAACGCCACATGCCCTTATGAAAGCAGCTAGCAATGTGGTGACTCTCGGATACCCCATGGGTATCCTCGATAAGCAAGGCACGTCTGCCGGGAAATGCATATGAATAAAAACTTTCCTTTTAAGGTTTTTCTTTGTGTAAATATCTCCTTTGTCAAAGCTCAAAGCTAATGACTTCAAATTATTTCCCCATCACTTGAAAACTCGAAACATAGGACACACGGTCAGAATGCTCAATCACAACACCTAGAGCGTGGCGCGAGTCAAGGTTTGTGGTAATGGAAATCAATATACTTTTAGTCATGTTTTACTTATCATGCTAAGGACAATAGCCCACAACAAGCGGAAATCGAGCGAAGCTGTCCTCGATTCTGCGGGTGGACTTGAAGTCCATAACATTACGAATAGGACTTTACGGTCCCAGTGCTGTGATCCAAGATCACGTGCTAAGCATGGAAAACTAGAGGCGGCGTCTCACGTCTAGATTCCTATTCTTTTAGTACTTATCTTTCATTTTGCGAAAGCAGTTTTGAAATCGAAAGCCTCGATAACCTATCTTGGCTATCGAAAAGTTTCTAAATCATTTGGGAGAAAACCTTTTCTTTTGAAAATCCTTTATAAAACGTTTTTGAAACACTTTTAACTTTGAAAATCCCCAATAGGATATTGTAAAATATTTTCGAAAGTTTTCACTTAAAACACATAGTTCGAAAAGGGTTTTTCTCTTGCATTCTAGAAATCACTAAAACTATATTGTCACATAAAACAAGTACTTTTAAACATTGAAGCTTTTTGGAAAAGAACACCCATCCTTTCATCTTCAAAGCTTATTAAGGTTTTTAATCCTTATTAATGATTGAAACCGAGACACCACGTCAAACAGCAAACTTCAAACAACAACAGCGGTATGTACACATATATATATTCACGGTTCAATGCCAATATCACGGTTCATCGAGTTATACATCTCAACATATATAACGATACAGTTCAACTTCATATAATAGCATAACATTTGGGATAATCCGGTAACTCAATACTGATCAAGTAAACAATTAATCAAATACACACGTGCATACGGTTATTGAATATCTTTGGAAATCCCCTCTTACCTCAAAAAGGCGATAAGGGTTAAGACTACGAAAACTAAGGATCCACGAGCGTCGGCGTAACGAATCTAAGGTTACACACATGAAACCATAGGTTAGATTTTTAATCAAAGAACACTATCCACAAGGCATAGGTTCGGTTTTCAACAATGGTTTTGGATTAAGGTTTCCAAAAATCATGCAACTTATGGATTTATGATCCTTAAGTGCTAGGAGTTCTTAAAACACCAAAAAGTTTAACAAGTTTGAATCAAGAATCCCACTAAGTCATCAACTTAGAGTTTCGGTTTTCATCCTCTAAAATAGGTTAGGATGTTCTAAATTTTCCAATCTCTTTAGGTTAGCATCCATACCTAGTAAGGAGCCTAAAACCTTGATCATTTTGGAAAAATGAAAAAAATCAAATACCCTAGGCCACAAACACTACCATTCGGCCTTGAGTAAAAATGAGGGTTAGAGGTTTTCAAACTTTCCAATCTCTTGGATCTAGCATCCTTATACACCACTGAGCCCAAATCCATGATCACTTTGGAAAAACCTTAAAGTACATATAACAAAACACTTAGAGTTTTCACTTTTTCATGAAAATACATAAAAGTTTCTAAACTTTTCCAATCACTTAAACCTAGCATCCTTATGTACATAGGAGCACTTGGTCATGATCATGTTGGAATAACACTCAAACACAAGCTTAACCAAGCAAAGATGAAACAAAACTCATATGGCACAAAAGACATAGATTCTGTCCAGTCTGAGAAAATGGTGTTCGAGATTTTTGTTTTCCACAAGATTTTAGTATGTTGTATAGGAAGTAAAAATTAGAATATAGAAATTGGTTTCAACTCAATCGGAGTTTTCTACAATTTTTGAGAATTTTTTGAATTTTAAAAGCATATTATGAACTCAAAACATCAACTATGAAAATAAAGCCAAAACTTGAAAAACAAATGGTCCTTTGGTGCAATAAGTGTTTTTTCGTCGAGTTAAAATTGATTTTTTCGTCAAAATACTGACTTACGTAAATACGGTGGCGTTAAAAGTTACACTTTTAGCGTCGGTTGAAGCGGCGTTAAATATAACACTATTAGCGTCGGTTCTTTAACACAAGCCGGCGTTAATTTTGTCAAAATTAGCGTCGGTTCTTTAACATCTTAAGCGTAAATTTTGTTAAAACTAGCGTCATTTGTTATAAGAAGCGGCGTTAAAGGTCTTAATTTTAGCGTCGAGTTGTAGTAAACAATTGGCGTTAATAGTATCTTGTATATTTTTATAAAATACTTTTAACGTCGGTTGTATGATACAAGCCGGCGTTAATAGTATTTTTTTTAAATTCTGTTTTAAAATATCACTCCCCTAAGCCATCCATGCATTCAGTAAATATCCCATAAACACAGAATATAACACACATTACAGAATTGCAAAGGAAAAATGGAACAATGATCCATATAATGTATGCATGTTCAAAACAATATATATTAATTTATTAACATAGGTTATAAATGTATACTAAGTTTAAACTACCTATATCAATATCCCTTCGTGATGATCATCATGAGTGGCATGTACATCGATCCACTGTGTCTCCTCGATTATAGTAGGCATGTTTGTTGAAAAAGAAGGAGTCTCGGGAATATCAAGATTTGAATCTTCATTTTCATCACTACCATTATACATGCTTTTTCCTTGGAGAACCACGGACAACCTTTTGTTAGAAGGATCGGTGATGTAAAACACTTGTTTTGCTTGGGAAGCCATTATGAAAGGCTCATTTATATGACCTAACTTGTTGAGGTCTACCAATGTGAACCCCTGATTACGTCGGTTTGTACACCACCGTTACTATCAACCCACTTACATTTAAATACAAAGCATAGTAAGCTTAGTGTAATCGAGCACCCAAATATCTTCAATATATCCAAAGTAAGGTGTCGGTCTTTATGCGGGTTTTGTGTCCTTTGCACTAGAGAAGTGCATTGCTTGACCCACGATAATAACCCCACTATTTTGCATGATACTCTTGTTATCTTTTTCCTTTGTATAAAAAGAAAAGTTATTTATGTCGTATCCAGCTCCAACATATGGCGTTGAAGTTAGGCCCACGTGCTAGCCATTTTACATCATCGAAGCACACTAGTGCACAAAAGGGATTCCACGTCGGTTATTTTTGGCTTTCCACATCGGTTTTGAAAGCGATGTGGAAGCGGCCGATATGGTTTATTGCCACTTTACACATCGGTTTTAAAACCGATGTGTAAAATATATTTTAAACATCGGTTTAATACTAACCGATGTGTAAAATTAATTTAGCAATTGATAAGCGAGTTGTAAATTTAACTTTCTACATCGGTTTTGCTTAAAAGCCGATGTGTAAAATTGACTTTCTACATCGGTTTTCTAAAGAACCGAGTGTGTAAAGTTAAATTTACACATCGGTTTTAAGCAAAACCAATGTAAAAAGATAAATATACACATCGGTTATTGAGAACCGATGTGTAAAATCTCATTTTTTTAATCTATTATTTACATTTCAATCATTTCTGTTTTCACTAATGCGGATCAATAAACAAACCAGCGGTACCCACGATCAAGCAGGAAACAACAACATAACACCAAACCAGTTTTGACACGATCATTCAAAAGCAAAACATACTTCATTCAATTTTCTTGCTTTGACCAATTAGCTCTTACACATATGGTTAAAAATCTTGACATTTCATCAAATGACTAGTGAGCACGAGAATATGAAAGCGAGAGGGCATCGGGGCCTAATTAATTTGAATGAATGAAAACAACACTTTATCAAAGCTACATCAAAACCACGAGAGAAGAAGAATTGAACCAGGACACGAGCACTAATACATATCATCGAGTCAAAGTGCGTACACTATAGCTAGTATATGATAAGTTTTTAAACTAACTACATATATACAAACTATGGGTGGTACACTTCAAGAAAAGAAAGTTGCCCAACGCCTCTTTATGATGTTGATGTCGAGAACCAGGACAATGGAGATGGATTGTTGAATATCTGCAAGTTTAATTGGACAAAAGATTATATCTTTTAAGTAATAAACTAACATAAAACATATAACGAATCTATACTATTACTTCTAATTGTGTCAATTAACATTTACCTCACTCCATCTTTCGGTGATCCGGGAGGAGATAATTTCCAACATCCTTTGCATCACATAGTAGCCACATTCCCATGACCCCCGTTGTATACGTGACTACGTACAAATGAAACCCAATTAGAATATGAGGAATTAAATAAAATAGAAATCAATTATTGTACCCACTGCATTTGATGCATTTGAACTAATAAATATCTTCTGTTGGGAATAATCCATCGATGGCAGAGTACGCCTTTCACCATAGTTGCATGTGGGATGCATTAATAGACCTATCATGACAAAAACATTAATTAAAGTATATATAATAGATTTGAGATAATTAAAACAACTGCATTCACTGATTATAAAGTATTTTAACGCTTACGTTTCGATGATCGTCTTGGTTCATTCGCGGCTTATGTCCCGATAGGCGAGAAGAAGACCCACGGCGTTCATTCTTGGGTACAAAAGCAACGATTTGCCAATGCTTGCTTTGTATTTGCGGAACAATTAGTATTTGTAAGTCATATATAGTTATACTTAAATTAATACCGGTACTTACTTATTGAGATAAGGCGCAAGATAGAATTGATGATCGTCTCGGGCAAGTATATCACGTATGGTAGTGGCCAAGGGTCTTAGATGCTACGAGAACATCACCCCTGAATGAACATGGGGTCAATGAACCCATAAAGGCGAGGTTACCACTGATCGACTAACATACGATGCAGATACCTAATATATTGGAAAAACATGTTAATTATCATTGTATTTAAAAATTAATTACGTACTTAACTTATAAATAAAATGTACTTACGTGCACCAAAGCGATATGTGTGCAGAACTGGCCATTTCTTTATTGAGTGCCATCTCCATAAGTTCTTTCTTTGGTATATCTGATTCACGGGTGGCATCATGTTCCAGCGTTACCAATCTTTGCATCATCCTCCATGGTGACAACTTTGTATAGCAAGATCTTTGAAAACATCACCATGGCCAGGTGCCCCCTTTGTCGATCCCCTAAACAACATAGATATATATTAGTAATCACGGATAATTAAGTTATTTAATTCGATTTATGAACTAAATGGTCAAATGAATACCTTGTGAGGAAGCGGACATCTACGGTCTTCCTAGATCCAGACCTTTTAGGCACAATATCATTTCCAACATCCTATAACAAATACAAATAAAGCATTATCTTTAAACAATAATAAATATATTTCAACTATGAATATAGAAAAACACAACTAACTAGAATACCTCGGATGCAACAAGAAGGTGGCCGGTCTTCTTGGCCGGAGGGAGTGAAGTTCAGGGGCACGACCCCTTTGTTTGAACCTCCTCGGTGGGCACGGGGACTCGAGCATCGGCATCTCGAATAATCTCCACGAGACACCCTCGGATGATCATCCGGTAATAGCAGATGGTGTATGGTATTACCTAACTTATTATATGCCCTACCCAATGCCACTAGCGGCGATGATGATGATCATCATCAACATACAGACTCACACCTATCGAGTCGTCATCATCATCATCATCATCATCATCATCATCGGCGGCGGCATCATCATCATCATTTTCGGGATGATGAGGAGGATCCACATGAGCCCTTAGTGCTCACATGGATGAGAGGGTTGGACGAGAGGGTTGGACCTGCATTTGTCATCTCTTTGGGACAAAGAAGTAAATATTGCCATCTTTGGGCAAAGCTGCTCGGCCATCTCTGTCGAAGCTCATTTGCAATCTCCTATTTTAGTTGTGCTCTCTATCTGCAGCCGAATCCTGTGGCATTGGTGTGAAGATGAACCATGGTATTGGCGAATGCCGACTCCCATCCAACACCAATGACACGGCCGGGTGAGTGCGGTTTCTCGATGGCGGTAGATAAGATATCATTGCGTCCTCTAGGAACAAAGGTTCCTTGGGTTAGGTGATCATCAAGGCATCCTATCACATAAAAATATCAGGTCACATTACAATTCGGTAACAATCTTAAAATGACAATTACAACAAACTATACTTACTGATCCTCTCGGCTACTTGGCGGGCCTCCTCGGATGTATATTGTCCGTTTTTCTTTGTCGGCCCCTCTTCCATGAGCGATGGCGTGGGGGTGGAGGTGGATCAACAACCTCCGGAAGATTTTCAGCATTAGGATCCACTTTGAGATCTTTTTTCTTGACGTGCTTTCTTTTCCTCTTCAACCATTTTCTTAACAAGCTTTTTATATCCCCCACGAGACATGACATGGGGGTAGACATTCTTGCTTTGGTTTTCTTGCCCCTTTTTCCTCTTCTCCTGTTATAAATAAAAGACAATTAAATTACATAAGTAAATGAAATTAATGCAATTACATAAATTTAGAGACAAATCAAATAAGTTAACACTGAAAAGGTGGGATCACGTCGGCTCACGAACAAGCGATCCCACGTCGCCTTGTCAAAAAGCGGATACACCTCAAGTGGGTTCTTTTTACTTTTTGGACCGAATATATAGTATACTGCCGGTCGGCCTTAAAAACCCCCCCAGCGCTCTCCGGCATACTTGATAAGCGCTTCTTCATAGCGTATGTATCCGGTCTGTCACATGTAAACTACATTAAGCCCAAACGAATCAGCAATTCTTGTATGATATTATTAAGATAAAAATAAAGTAGATCTGAGACAAACACGGGACGTAGAAGTATAGATGCCAGAATACTCTCCCATATCTGCTCCTTCACGTCCGCGGTACATCTCTCCACCTATCAATGAGTATACTAGGCTTTGTTCCTAGCAAGGGTCGCCACAAAGCCAGTAAACTGATCTTCCATTGGCCCGATAGGTTTGAGGTTATCATCAAAATCTACTCTTATCCTCCGATTTGACCCACGGTTGGCGGTCAAATGCCTCGTCCAGTGTGGCACGTCTACCACTCTCTCAGGTAGGCGGGGTCTACGACCCATTTGCATGAAGGAGGTGTATCCTCATGATCAGCCATGTATACTGTTTAAACACAAAACAAAAAAAAAAAACTTGTTAGTATGTCGGGATAAATATCAAACATAACTTATAAATATCGATCAACGTACATAAACATAACTTATAAATATCAACGGAAACACATAATATGCAAAACTTTATGGTAATATCAAAATAAACTTACTTTGTGGTCAATTATTAAAGTTCTCCCATACACCTTCGTGGTGATCATTCACGAGTAGCATGTACATCATCCACTTCATTTTCCTCATTGAAATTAGGCACTCGTGTTGAGAAAGAAGGAGTATCGAGAAATATCAAGAGTTGAATCATGATTTCCCTCACTCCGATTATACATGTTTTTCCTGGAGAACCATGACCACCTTTTGTTAGAAGGATCACGGATATAAAACACTTGTTTTGCTTGGGATGCCATGATGAAAGGTTCCTCTTTATTACCTACCTTACTAAGGTCCACCAATTTGAATCCTAACTCATCGGTTTGCACACCATTATTCTTGTCGACCCCTTGACATTTAAAAGCAGGTACTCTAAACTTCGTGTAATCAACCTCCCATATCTCTTCAATGATTCCAAAGTATGAAGCGGATGCCATAACGGGGTTTTTATCTTTCGAACTAGAGAAATGCATGGACTCGGTGACGACCATAACCCCTTTGTTTTGCATAGTACTTTTGTCATCCACGGGACTTTGTATAGAAGGAAAACTTATTGATATCGTACCCACTCCAGCATATGACATCAAAGTTAGGCCCTGTGCTAGCCATTTTAATGTAGCGAAGCGAGTACCATCCTTTGCAATTTTTTCTTTAAACCAGTTCAAGAAAGTCTTGTTATGCTTGTTCAAACACCATTTTCATTCATTCTAGGGTAAGTTTCATTGATAATGCTTTTATGCTCACATAAGTATGGTTCAACCTCATCGGTGTTATTCAATATATACAAATGTGCTTGAAGCACTTCCTCCGATCCATGCTCTTAACGGTGATACCTCGTGTACCCTTACCATCATATCTTCCTTCGTGGCGAGACTTTGGAAGCCCTACGGGTTAACAGCTTCGACATGTAGTCTGTACAAAACTCAATAGCTTCTTACGCAACATACCTTTCAACAATAGATGCTTCGGGACGGTGTGGATTTTTCATATATCCTTTCGGGATCTTCATGTATCGCTCAATAGGGTACATCCACCTTAAATAAGCGGGACCGCACAATCTAATCTCCCTCACTAGATGAACAATCAAATGAACCATGATGTCAAAACATGAAGGTGGAAAATACATCTCCAATTGGCACAATACAATGGCTGCCTCATTTTCCAACTCATCCAAATTTTTAGTGTCAATGACCTTGCTACATATAGCATTGAAGAATAAGCATAACCTAGTAATGGCATGTCGACTTTTTTAGGCAATATGTCACGAATGGCCACCGGTAGTAGTTGTTGCATCAAGACATGACAATCATGAGACTTTAAGCCAACTAATTTGAGATCTTTCATTGAGACAAGTCTTAGATATTTGAAGAGTAACCCTGTGGCACTTTGACTCCCGTAGACATTCCACGAAACTTCTTTTCTCTTTTTTTGATAAAGTATGACATCTTTGGGGGCAAATAAGTCTTCTTATCCCCCACTTTAAGTGGAGCTAACTGCTCTCGTATACCCATCGCAACTAGATCCAGGCGAGCATTCACACCATCCTTTGTCTTGCCTTGAATGTTGAGAAGCGTTCGATTAAGCTGTCACACACATTTTTCTCTACATGCATCACATCAATACAATGTCTTACATCAAGCTTGCACCAGTATGGAAGATCAAAGAAGATCGACCTCTTCTTCCATATTTTCTTCTCTGTAGCCTTCTTACGGGTCTTCCCATAGATAACATTAGTGTTGTTCACCCTTTCATAAACTTGCTCTCCAGTCAAGGCCAGGAGCAATTTCATTCTCAGGAAGTCCATTGAAAGCTTTCCTCGATCTACGATAAGGATGATTACGTCGGAGAAATCTCCGATGCCCAAGGTGAACCGTCTTCCTTCCATGTTGCAGTTGATGGTAACATGTGCCTTCTTCACATATTGGACATGCTTTATGCCCCTTAACACTATACCCCACGAGGTTTCCGTATCTTTGGAAAGTCATTGATGGTGCAAAATAACATGGCCGCTAATCCCGAATGTCTCACGGCAATACCCATCGATCACATCAACGCCTTCATCCCACATCATTCTCAAGTCTTCAATCAAGGGACTCGAGATAAACATCAATATCATTTCCTGGCTGTTTAGGACCGAAATCATCATACTTAACATAATGTATTTGCGCTTCATGCACTGACCAAGGAGACAGGTTGTAAATTACAAGGAGAACAGGCCATGAACTATGAATACTACTTAAGTTTCCATATGGATTCATTCCATCGGTAGCAAGTCCAAGCACGAGGTTTTGGGCTCATTGCCAAAATCCGGAAACAAACTATCAATTCTCTTCCATTGCAAAGAACCGGCCGGATGGCGAAGTACATCCATCACACTTCCTCTCATCTGCATGCCATCTAATGTTCTTTGCGTCATTTACATTAGCAAACAATCGCTTGAACCAGCGGAATCACGGGAAGATACCATAACACCTTCGCGGGGAGGACCTTTGGTGACCACATCACAACTAGAATCACCATCCTTCACTTTGTAGCGTGATACCCCACACAGGGCACTCGTGCATCTCTTCAAACTCTTTCTGTACAATATGCAATCATTGGGGCAAGCGTGTATTTTCTTATACTCCATACCCATCGGACACAATATCTTCTTCGCCTCATAGTTTCGAGATGGCAATGTGTTGCCTTACGGAAGCATTTCTTTCAACAACTCAAGCAATTCGGTAAAGCTTTTATCGCTCCACCCATTTCTCGCCTTCACATTGAACAATCTTAACACAGCGACAACGCAGTGTGAAATTAGTGCACCCGGATACAAAGCCACTTGCGCATCACTGCACAAAGTATCATACACATGTTGCGCGCCGAAAAGACTCTTGCCTGACATCACGGATCATGTCCTCTAGTCCATCGTCCATTTCCACGTCATCAACTTCCTCTCTATCAGACACCCTCGGCTCTGTCTAACGATTCACCATGGCATATCCATGTTGTATAACTCTTGCAAATCCCCTCACAAATAAGATGATCACGTATCTCCTCGGCTTCTCAGTCTCTCATTCAAACAGTTAACACAAGGACAATAAAACCTTCGTTACCCTTTATCGGGAGCATTTGTTTTTGCAAAGCTGTAGAAAATCTTCCACTCCATTCTCATACTCATCACTTGTCCATCTAGCATTCATCCAACGCGATCCATGACTAAACCAATACCTTCGTACTTAGTCCAACATATTCATCAACCACTTCTTATGACGGGGGTATGGCCCTATCCCATTCGAGAAGAAACTTTTTCAACATTCGGTTATGAGTTAGTCCTTAACTCTCATGCTCATACTCGACAAAATTTAAATGACATTTCCCGCGGTCTCAAGCGTACACTACTTGAGCGATGACATCCACCACGATAAAGTATGCACCGGAGAGCGAAAGGAAATGTATCAATCGAACTTTCATCAAGTATATAACATTAGAACCAATGAATAACTATTTTAACTGAATTAAGAAAAAGTTTTTCCCAAACTGTCCAACTTTGGACAATTCAAGATCCAACACAATGAGCGGTACATTAAGCACGTACACGTACGCTCATTAGTATTGCATCTCAAAGGGAAACTAAGGCTTTACTATTATGTAGCTTGCATGAAGATGGGGCTTGAAAAGTGAAGAAAATTAGCCAAGCAGGCCCTTCACGGCCCTAGCCTTGAAAGCCATCACGGTAGTGATCGAGTATAGCTTAAAAGAAAGAATGGAAAAGTCGGAGAACTGGTCACGGCCATCCGTGATGCCCATCACGGCCGTGACATGTCGGGTATACCCGGACCCTCACAGGCGGAGCCGATCACGGCCTGGCCGTGATGGTGGTCCGCGATCGTGACGAGACCAACCCGGTGAAGCAACCTCCAAGCGAGAACCTATCACGGCCTGGCCGTGATGGCCATCCACGATCGTGACATGCCAAATGAACCCAGACCCTCACAGGCGGAAGCGATCACGGCCTAGCCGTGATGGTGAGTCCGGCCGTGACAAACAACCCGATAATGTAACCTCCAAGCGAGAACACTGTCACGGCCTGGCCGTGATGGCCATCACGGCCGTGACATGCCAAGCTGAACTAGACCCTCACAGGCGGGGCTGATCACGGCCTAGCCGTGATGGTGAGTCACGACCATGTGAGAACAACTAGTAAAGGGAAAAAGGAAAAAGGACACGGGAACTCCAAATGGTGTCTTTCTAAGACCTTCCCTATCTATATCTTCCCCAAGACCAGTGACAAAACCTTCTGACATCTTCAAAAGAAGCTCTATCCCTTTCTTCGGAAACCCCACATCACCACAACCATATCATACATTAGGAGACGAGAGATAGAACTATAAACAAAAAGGTAAAAGAAAAATACCTTTCACGCCTTGAGAGGCGAGAGATGGGAGGGAGAAGCGGAAGCGAGCGGAGGCAGAAGCGGAGGCCGCGCGTTAGCAGAGGAGATGAGTACCGTGCAATGCTGGTAGAAAAAAAAACGAAACAACATAACCATCCAGCTTCAACAACAGCAAAATCCATTACCCATACACATCAGTGAATGAACCACAACAACAAACTAAACAAAGTGAATCTTTGGAGAATGAAGCAAGGTGAAGGGAAAGTGAAGCAAAGTAAAATGGAGGAAGCACTCACCGAGAGAATGAAGCAATGGCGGCAAGCGGACGGGAGCGAGGTGAGGCGAGCATCCAAACGCAAAGGTAAAGCACAAGGTGAGGAATGAGCTGAGCAAAGGGTGTTTTTCTGTTTTAGGGTTCAGCAAAACTCGAAGCGAAGAATGGAGGGATAGCGCGCGAACGAGAATAAAAAATGGCAATATTACACATCGGTTATGCCATCAAGCCGATGTAGTTAACCATATTATACACATCGGTTATCCTGAAACCGATGTGTAAATATAAACTTTTAATTCCCAATTTTTTTTTTAAAATTTTATACATCGGTTATTCAAAACCGATGTGTAAAAATAAAATTTTAATTTCTATTTTTTTATTTATAATTTTATACATCGGTTATCAAAAGCGATGTTGTTAATCACAATTTTACACATCGGTTCATTTAGAACCGATGTTGAATATTAAAAATTCTGACTTTAAATTTTTTTTATTTTAATTTTAAACATCGGTTAGAAACAACCCGATGTGGAAAGCGTTTACACATCGGTTATTCTCTAAACCGATGTGTAATACTTTGGTTTTAATTTCAAAAATGCCACCGCCTCATTTTACACATTGGTTTCTAATAAACCGATGTGTAAACTCCGATGTAGAATCCCTTTTCTGCACTAGTAGCAGTACTACCATCCTTAAGCATTTCTTCCTTGAACCATGGTAAGAAAGTCTTGTTATGCTTGTTCAACAACCACCTTTTGCTCATTCGAGGGTTTTCTTGATTGACTTTTCTTTTATGTTCAAATAAGAAAATTTGAACACATTCGATGTTGTTCAATACATACAAATGTGCTTGAAGCACTTCCTCCCCGATCCTTCCTATTAATTCTTAAGCCATGTGTACCCTTACCTTGACATCGATCTCATCATGCAGGAGGCTTAGGAACCCCTATAGGATCAGGTGTTATGAAGGTAGTCAGAACAAAACTCAATAGCTCTTCTGCAACATACCTTTGAACAATAGATGCTTCCGGACGATGAGGATTCTTCACGTACCCTTTCAAGATCTTCATGTAGCGCTCATTTGGATACATCCATCTCGGAAAAACCGGCCCACATAATCTAATCTCCCTCACCAAATGAACAATTAAGTGAACCATTATGTCGAAAAAGGAAGGAGGAAAATACATCTCCAATTGGCACAAGATTGTAGCAGCCTCGACTTCCAAGTCATCCAACATACGGGGGTCAACGACTTTGCTACATATAGAATTGAAGAATGAGCACAAGTAGAGTAATGGCATGTCTCACATTTTTTGTAGCAATACCACGAATAGCAGCGGGCAGAAGTTGTTGCATCAAGATGTGACAATCATGAGACTTCAAGCCAACCAATTTAAGATCACTAGAGACAAGCCTCTTCATATTTGAAGAGTAACCATGTGGAACTTTGATGCCACTGAAGACACCCATGAAACTTTGTCTCTCTTTTTTTTGACAAAGTATGACATCTTTGGCGGCAAATAAGTCCGCTTACCATCCTCGACAACTAGAGCTAAGCTGCTCTCGTATACCCATAGCTTGAGGTCGAGATGAGCATTCACACCATCCTTTGTCTTGCCTTGAATGTTAAGAAGCGTCCGATCACACTATCACACACATTTTTCTCCACATGCATCACATCAATGCGATTATCGACATCAAGCTTGCGCCCGATATGGAAGATCAAAGAATATCGACCTCTTCTTCCATATGTTTTTCTCAGCAGCTTTACCTTTCTTTTTGGACTTGCCGAATATAACATCGATGTCCTTTAGCCTCGATAAACCTTCTCTCCAATTAAGGCCGCGGGCGCTTCTTACTGTCTCTTGGCATCCATTAAAAGCTTTTTCATCTTAAGATATGGGTGATCACGTCTAAGAAATCTCCAGATGCCCAAGGTAAACCGTCTTCTTTCCATGATGCAAGCTGAGTGTAGCATGTGCCTTCTTCACATATAGGGCATGCTTTATGCCCCTTGACATTTATGCCAGGACAAGTTACCGTATGTTGGAAAGTCGTTGATGGTGCAAAATAACATGGCACGAAGCTTGAAAGTCTCATGAGAATACCCATCAACTACATCAACACCTTCCACCCACAGCGTTTTCAAGTCTTCAATCAAGGGACCTAGATAAACATCTAAGTCATTTCCGGTTGCTTTGGGCCAGAAATCATCATAGACAACATCATGTATTTGCGCTTCATGCACTGACCAAGGGGGCATGTTGTAAATCCCTGTGAGAACAGGTCATGAACTATGAATACTACTCATGTTACCATAAGGATTCATTCCATCCGTAGCAAGTCCGAGCCTTAGGTTTCTTGGCTCATCGGCGAAATCCAGGAAACATAGTATCGATATTCTTCCATTGAATAGAATCAGCGGGATGGCGAACCTTTCCATCACGTTTCCTCTCATCATTATGCCATCTAAGATTCTTCGCATCTTTCCCATTGGCAAACAATCGCTTGAACCTTGGAATTATTGGAAGATACCCACAACACCTTCGCGGGGAGGACCCTTTTTTCTCACATCATCAACATCATCATCATCATCACCACCCTTCACTTTGTATCGTGATAACCCACATTTGGGGCAATCGTGTTTGTCTTCATGAACACCGGTGTACAATATGCATTCATTGGGGCATGCGTGTATCTTCTTATACTCCATACCCATAGGACACAATACCTTCTTGGCCTCATAGTTACGGTCGAGGCAATGTGTTGTCCTCCGGAAGCAAGTCTTTCAACACTTCAAGCAATTCAGTGAAGCTTTTATCACTCCAACCATTTCTCGCATTCACACAAACCAATTTTAGCACGCCGACAACCGTGTATGAGTAGTACACCCTGGATATAAAGGCTTATCCGCATCACGCACAACCTATCATACACATGCGCTCGATGAAAAGATTCTTGTCCAATATCACGGATCATGTCCTCTACTCGATCATCCTCCATATCTCGTCAACGTCCTCACTTTGGGAGACACTCGCCGTATTACTACTCAACAACATATCACCATGCCATATCCATCTTGTATAACTCAAGCAAATCCCTTCACAAATCAAATGAGTACGTATATCCTTCATAGTACATTTCCTCGTATTCAAACACTTGACACAAGGACAACAGAACATTCCATTACTATTAGGAACATTCCTTTGAGTAAATTCTATAAATTCTCCCACCCCCTTCAAATACTCGGCACTAGCACGCTTACAAACCATCCAACTACGATCCATAACTAGATAGGTCCTGTAGATATACAAAACATATATATATCAATATAAGGACAATACGAGAGATTGAAAACTATAGTTTTTAAAGATTAATTGCCAAGCACTGGTCGCGGCCTGGCGGTGATGTCCATCACGGCCGTAGCGTGCCAGCCCGAGCAGAACCATGCCATCACAGGCGGGCGATCACGGCCTGGCTGTGATTAGCATCCGGCCGTGGCAGATCAACCATGAGCAACATGCACTCAAAACCAAAAGCGAGAGCGTACATTCCAAACAACTCAAACTCACGGTTTCAAGTTTCAACTCACAGAGACTACAGTTTCAACATACACTCAAAACCAAAAATACAAAAATGTGCCCTAAATACTCACTAGAAATAGGTGCTCGCGTGGTGGTGGGGAGGGGAGCTCAGTGGTGGCCAACGTTCGATGCGGTTCTTTGAGAGCGAGAGGGGACAAGGAGAGTTAGTGCGCGGGAAGGGGAAAGGGAAAGAGATGTACGTCAAGTTATTGCAAAGAATGAATGGAAAGATAGAGTTAGGGTTAATAGTGTACCTCACGGTGGTGGCGAAGAAGCCCTCGCGGTGGTTGCGGTGGAGATGAGCTCGCGATTAGGGTTTTGTCTTTGGGTGAGAGTGAGAGTGAGGGTTGAGAGTGATTTAGGGTTGAGCGTGATGAAAAGAGAAAAAGAGGCGTATGTACGGGAGCGAAGTGTAGAAGGCGCGCGGGTGTAAACATAAAACAACATTTAACGTCGGTTGTATTAAACAAGCGGCGTTAAAATTAATTTTTAACGTAAGTTTTATTAACAAGCGGCGTTAAATATTAATATTTTTAAAAAAAACACTTTTAACGTCCGTTGTTGAATGCAATTGGCGTTAAAAGTGTTAAAATAACATTCTTACAAGCGATCTGTATCTTGCCTCTTCTTTTCCTCTATATTTCTATTCCTTCACAAAATGGCTATGAGACCTGTGTTAATTGAGTGACAACAAGGCATTTCAGATAGTTAGGGATATAGGATTATTTACGTCAGCTATTTATTTAACTGAAGTAAAAAGCACACTTTTAACGTCAATTGTATAAACAACAGACATTAAAAATAAATATTTTTTATTTTAAAAACACTTTTAACTTCAGTTTTATTCAACAACTGACGTTAACAGACATGTGTGGCAACATGGCATTTCAGATAGGGATATAGGATTATTTACATCAGCTGTTTATTTAACAGAAGTAAAAATCACACTTTTAACGTCGGTTGTATAAACAACGGACGTTAAAAATAAATATTTTTTATTTTAAAAACGCTTTTAACGTCAGTTTTATTCAACAACTGACGTTAAAAGTGTATCTTCCTATTCCTTCGGACGTTTTCTTTTCTACACGTTTATAATATATGACTGCCAGGCCAACTCCCAATGCGCCTTGGAACCTAATGCTCTTAATGATCAATTTAATTTTTTAGCAACTTACGACGCCTAGTAACTTCATCCCCTACTCCTATAAATAGCTTCTTTCCTTCCTTTAATTTTTCTGCTTCACAATATGGCTCTGCCATAGAGATTAACTTCATCACTCTTTCTTCCTATACCTAGACTTAAAGGTCTCTGTCTTAATGGTCAAAACAACCACGAGGTTGTGTGAATCACGTAACATGGATGGTAAGGTTGGGTGAATCACGTAATGTGATTTGCACACACCATCATCCATACGGAGAATCGTGACTACGGTTCCAAAACTTGGCTTTGGAACCAAGTGGCTGTTCAAGAATATTCTTTGAAGCGGATCAGTGCACCATTCACTCTGCCCACGGCTCCAAAGTATTTGTGGATTCAGATGGAGCATCGACTTCAAATGAGGAGGGGATGCATTCAATGTTGGAGATTTTGAGCACGGGGGTGAGAAGAAAATGATGTTGGGAGCGAAACTTTTTATATTTTAGTGCTATATATCTTGCGGAAATTTTTAATCTTTTAAACATGTAATTGTAACTTATGAATCGCTTCAATGAGAAGAATCAATGTTGGAGATTACGATCGGCCACGGGATGAGAAGAAAATGATGTTGAAGCGAAACTTTTTTAATTTTAGTGCTATATATCTTGCGGAAATTTTTTATCTTTTAAACATGTAATTGTAACTTATGAATCGCTTGAATGAGATACGATTTGATTATACATATATAACTTGTTTTATGTTAAGTGTTTATTTATTTTAATTTGCACAAGAATTTGTTAATTTACTAATTCAAGCTAATTAATTAAGATTAAAAATAAACTTTTTTAAAAAAAGATTAGAAATAAACTGCACTATATGGAGTGATGATCTGCGTTAAGAGTGACAACCACGAGATGATGACGAAAGAAAGATAGGAATGAGTTGATTATTTACGTCGATTATTTATTTAAGCGAAGTAAAAATTACACTTATAACGTCGAGGTTTATAAACAAGCGGCGTTAAAAGTTTTAATAATTTCTTCAAAAACACTTTTAACGTCGAGTTCATTAAACAAGCCCAGCGCCAAATAGTGATTTTATATTTACAAAACTGCCACCGCCTCACTTTTAACGTCGGTCCTTAAAACAAGCCCGGCGTTAACGGTGAATTAATTATTACAAAACTGCCCGCGCCCCTTTTTAGCGTCTAGTTTTTGGTTAAGCGGCGTAAACCTTTACCGTCTAATGTATATTTTCCACTAGTGGGTATAGGGACATTACCCTTACCAATATGAACAACTTTGATGAAGAACACAACTTGAAAAACTTAGTAAAAATGGTACCTTTAGTTGTGTGAAGAAGAAGATGAATAGTTATAAAAAAGTGTTTTTTTGTGAAAGGAAGCAAAAGTGTGAAATGGTTACACTTTGAAACTTAAATAGAAGAAGGAAAGGAGAGAGGGAGGGCGTCAGTTTTGGGGCAGATTGGAGGGGAGAGAAGAGCTTGACTTGGTTGAGAAGAAAGGAGGTATGGTGTAGGTAAGGTGTGTGTAAGAAAGTATGGTGATTTGACTTGATTGGTGTAAGGAAGGTATGGCCATGGACATCCCTATGTCATAGCCTTCACATCAGTCAATCTACTCCATTTTTGCTCTGCTCCAACATGCATCGGATGAATTTCCGATCGTATTTTCCGACGATTCGCCGGGTAATACTCGGAAGTTCGACCCCGAACAAGATTTCTCAAAACACTCCAAACCCACACAAAACATTAAAAAAAACAATAATCGTCTCGTTCACGAGTCAATATTAGGTCTCTAGCTCGATGTAAACTCATCTTGGCTTTGAAAAACCCAGAACGGCTTTCGTTTGAATTTTATCACAGAAAATTTTCTTTGTGACTTAATACGGTAAAATAACACAAGAAAATGATTTTATTTAAAATAAAATCATCCTCTGGATTTTATCACAATTAAATACATTAAAGCATGCATTTACTAATAATTAAGCACCACGAAAAGCAGGGTGTTACAACTCCACCCCTCTAAAAAGAATCTCGTCCTCGAGATTATGTACCTTGAAATAACTTCGGGGTATTGCATCTTCATCTTGTCCTCGGCTTCCCAGGTAGCTTCTTGGTTGTTTCATTCCGGATAACTTTGACTAGAGGAATTTGTTTACCTACGAGCTGCTCCGTCATCTTATCCACTAATTAAATGCGGTGGCGTTACGAAAGGCAGTTATCTTTCAATTGTACATTATCGGGTTTTATGGCGTGTGATGGATCGGGAATATATTTTCTCAGGCTGAGAAACATGAAAGACATCATGGATGTTGGAAAGAAAAGGTGGTAAAGATATTTTATAGGCTCTTTGGACCTACACGACGAAGAATTTGGTAGCGTCCAATGAATTTGGGAGTGAGCTTCCTGGATTTTATTACCCTGCCAATCCCCGTTGTTGGCGTGACTCTCAAGAACACATGTTCTCCTTCTTCAAACTCTAGAGGTCGTCGTCTCTTATCAGCATAACTCTTCTGTCTACTTTGGGCAGTTCGCATTTTCTCTTGGATCATCTTCACTTTCTCGGTCGTCTGCTATACCAGCTCTGGTCCCAATAATAGGCTTTCTCCATCCAAATACCAACACAAAGGTGTTCTGCATCGTCTACCATATAGAGCTTCATAGGGTGCCATTCCTATGCTTGAGTGGAAACTGTTGTTATAGGTAAACTCTATCAACGGTAATGACTCATCCCAACTCCTGCATCCTCCAAAACACAGGCTCTAAGCAAGTCTTCAAGCGACTGGATCGTCGTTTACGATTGTCATTCCGTCTGTGGGTGATATGCAGAACTCAATTTGAGTTTTGTTCCCAAAGAGTTTTGTAGTCCCTTCCCGAACTACGGCGTAAATCTCGGATCATGATCAGAAATAATACTCGAGGGTATCTAGTGTAACCTAACAATCTCGTCGATGTACAAGCTGGGTCAACCTTTTTATCGGGTACTTCATGTTAGTTGGTAGAAAGTGAGCTTACTTGGTCGATCGATCTACAATTACCCATATAGCCTCATACCCTTTTCTAGTTCTTGGTAAGCTGGTTACGAAATCCATTGATATCTCGTCCCACTTCCATTCGGGAATATCTAAAGATTGTAACATTCTGCGAGTCTCCGATGTTCTACTTTGGCTTTACGGCATACCAAACATGATGCAACGTATTCCATCACATCTCTCTTCATCCGTACCACCAATATAACTTCTTTAGATCTTGGTACATCTTGGTAGCTCCTGGATGCATACTCAACTTACTCTTATGAGCTTCTTCTAAGATCGGCTTTCTCAACTCGACATCCTCGGGCACACAGATTCTTTCTTTGAACCTTAAGATCCCGTCTGTGCCTTCTCTAAAAATCGACAATGCTCCTTGTCGCACTAAATCCCTTTCGGTCTGCAGAATCTTGATCGAGTCTCTTGCTTCTCCTTTATCTGCTCCATCAATCCATTTGACACGGTGATCTTGTTCGAACCACGGCCTTCTGGCGTAACCTCAGCAGACAAACTCAGATCTCGGAATTTTTCCAACAATTCCTGCTCCTAACCATCATCAGCGGCGGCGTGAATCGTCTTTCCGCTTAGCGCATCGGCCACTACATTCGCCTTCCCCGGGGTGATCTGTAGTTGAAAGTCGTAATCCTTGGAAACTCTAACCAACGTCTCTGCGCATATTCAATTCCTTACGATCGAGCGGATACTTGAGGCTCTTGTGATCCTTTGAAAACATTAAAAGTAGCCCCGTACAAGTAATGTCTCCATATCTTCAAAGCAAAGACCCACAGCCGCTAACTCCAAATCATGCGTCGGATAGTTTCTCTCGTGAATCTTCAAGCTGCCTCGAAGCATAAGCTACAACTTTCCGATTTTGCATCGGCACACAGTGACCCTTGATGTGAAGCGTCACGGTAAAGCTCAAAAGGTTCCTTGGGATTAGGTAGAATCAACACAGGTGAAGTCGTCAATCTACGCTTCAACTCTTGGAAATTCCTTTCAAGCTTCTGTCCAAGCGAATGCTTGGTCCTTACGAGTCAAGCGAGTGAGAGGTCCCCACTATCTTGGAAAACCCCCGATAAACCTTCGATAGTATCCAGCCAAACCCATAAAGCTACGAATCTCCGTCGCCGTTGTTGGCCTTTCCCATTCCAAAACAGCCTCAACCTTCTTCGGATCTCTGGCGATTCCTTCGTGAGATATCCACATGACCTAAGAATTGAACTTGATCCAGCCAAAACTCACACTTCTAAGGCCGCATACAGTTTGCTTCTCTTTTAGGATGCGAAGAACAATGCTAAGGTGTTTATCATGTGACTCCTCATCAGGGAATAGATCAGAATGTCATCTATAAAGGCGACTACGAACTGATCCAAAAGGAGCGAAAGATCCTATTCATATAGTCCATGAATATAGCTGGCGCATTGGTCACTCGAATGGCATCACCAAAAACTCATAATGCCCATAGCATGTTGAAACAGCTGTCTTAGGAACATCCTCTTGCCTTCACTCGTATCCGGTGGTATCGACCGTAGATCTATCTTGAAAACAACTGCGGCATCGCAAGCTGATCCATGAGATCATCTATCCTTGGAAGAGGATATCGATTCTTGATCGTGACTTTATTCAATGGCGATAATCCACGCATAGCTTTGGCCGATCCATCTTTCTTTTTCACTAACGGAGGTGGAGCTCCCCACGGTGACACACTAGGCCGTATGAACTCCTTCCTCATCAATTCTTCAAGTTGCTCCTTCAAGGTTTCTAACTCCGATGGTGACATGCGATACGGTGCCATGGATATTGGTCCGGCACACGGGACTAGATCAATCGCGAACTCGATCTCCCGAGCAGGTGGCAATCCGGTACATCCTCTGGAAAAACTTAGGAAACTCTCGGACGGACAGTCCAGGCTCTAAGTCAAACTCGCTCTTGACCTCAGGAACACATCGGCATGTAAACTTGAGCCCCTTCTTTCAAAGAAACTCTTTACGACTAGCGAGATAATAATCCAGAAATCTCATCCCTAAAGACTATGGTTTTACGAGCACGAGTCTATTAGGATATGGTTGGAAGATAACCAATCCATGCCTAAGATCACATCTAGTTGTACTAGGGGCAAGCAGATCAAATCCACAAGGAAATGTCTATTACGAACAATGATAGGGCAGTTTAAGCAAACATAATTAACGATCCACGAGGTTTAGCGGTTGGGGTAGAAACAATCAGATTATAAGATAAGGAAGAAGCGAGGCAAGTTCAGCGTTTTCACCACGATCCATCGAAATAAATGAATGGGTTGCACGAGAATCAAGCAGTACAATTAAGAGATTACCATCAATGTCACCTTCACCTGCGAGATCCAGGAGTTCGATGCCTCCGCACCACTCATCGTGTAAACTCTTCCCTTGGTGGTTGGCTTGCTTGCTCTAGTGAGGTTGAATGACTGCTCCCTCTTCGGTGCTTGGCACTCCTTTGCCAAATGCCCAATACGGTCCTGATTGTTGCACTTGTAGTCCTTCTTTGGGCAATCATTCGTGAAGTGATTCGGATCCCCACATCGGAAACATCTCCTTCCTTGGCCTTGATCGTTGTTTCTCGGCCTCCACTTCCAGTTCTGACACCTTTGGAGCGAGGCTTGTTGCTTATGATTGTTATTGTAGCTAGGTGCTTGATGGTATGGCTTCCTCTGGTTCTGCTTCCATTTGAAATTATGTCCTTGATTCGACCCTTATGATGAACTGGTCCACTTGCGCTTTCTCGGCTATCCCTTCCTTTGCGCATCAACTCAATCTTAGGCACTTCTCCACTAATGCTTGGAAACTCCGAATTTCCAAGGGCAGCACTGATTCCTTGATTTCAAAGCGTAAGCCGGCTTGAACTATTCGCACTTCCACTCTTCTTGGGGTTGTTACGAAAGAAGCGGAAGTATTTGGCAAGTGATTCGAACTTTCGCATACTCCCCCACCGTCAGATCTCTCGACTTAGCCTCAAGAACTCTTGTTCTTTCTCCTTTCGGGCACTCTGGGAAAGTACTTGTCCAGAAACTTGCCGCGAAATACTCCCAGGTGATCACTTAATGTTCAGCCTCTAGCGAGTTGCTTAGTACCCTTCCGCCAATACTCGGCGTCTCCCACAGTGAAGCGTCGAATAAGGTACCTTGGATTCTTGAGGAGTGTGTACCAACTCGAAAATCTTTTCTAACTCTTGAATCCAGGATATCTGCCTTAATCGGATCCATGTCTCCATCGGCCGAGATGGATTCTAGCGTCTGAACGCATCAAGATGCCTTCCCTCTGCAGCTTGTTCCGCTCGCATTTGTTCTTGCTGATTTTGTGCAGCGGCATTGGGCGTTTGATGAGCTATAGCAGCGACCACATCGGCCGATTGAGCGGCGGAAGTCCATTCCTCCATTGCCTCGTCCACATCCACGAGCACCTCTACGATTCATAATGACCTGGATCACACAAGCGGTCGGATGACAATCAGAAAGAGAGAACCCATAGGTCACCACACATTACCTCAAAAAAGTAATTCAAACAACACACAATCGGAGAAAACACAATGACAACACAACGGACCTAACCCATACATTCCGAAAGACTCGACTAGCTCGATACCACTAATGTGACACCCTAACTTGGTCATCACATGGTTACCACTTTTTGCGGAAAAATGCTCGTTTAAATCTTTGGTCGCTTTCGGAAAAAGATTATTCAACATACACAAGGTTACCAAAAGGTACTTAATTTTTATTTATTTTTTTCTTTAAAGAAAAGAAGTAAAAGGTAAAGAAACTCACAACTTAGAAAGCGACAACGAGATACATACATATAATATTGCCTCGAAAGGTCTTAGGTTTTAACATTACACCACGGCCTTAATCAATATATTATGAAAGCGAAAACATAACTGAAACATAAGCTGAGAAGATAAGGTAAATAAAACACCAACTGGGAATGGGAATTTGGGAATCTAAACTCAAAAGAAAAGCTCAAAAGCCAAGACTAACGGACCACTCAAAACAAAGCCTCCAACCACTTACCAATGCCTACGACACTCGGAGTGGCCACAAAGCGCTCCCACAAGAAGAAGTCTGCGGCTCCAGGGTCAATCACCTCTCCTCCATCATCCAGCGGGACATCCTCCTCCTCAATATCCAAGGGTGATAACCCGCCTCGAGCTCCTCATCCCACCGGTCGTCTACCGGCTCATGAGGCTCCTCCTCGGGGATCCTCTTCGGGATCTTCTTGAGGATCTTCCTCCATCGGTTCCTCCTCTTACGGCTCGGCGGGCTCAGCGTGAGGGTGAAGTAGGCCGGCTTCTGTAGCATGTTCGGGTACAACCATGGCGGTGGAAGAATCACGTTCTGGATTCCCAGAGTGGATCCTCCTAACAGGCTCTACATGTATATTATCTTCAGGAGTAGTGAATGGCACTTGGTACGTCTCCTTAGTCTCATTCGCGTCCATCATCAAATTCCCAATCCTGTCGTCCTCGTCAAAAGTCTTTGTTAGTGTGACCTCGGTACAAGAGGGACAAGAGGTCCATCTAAATCATACGCATACCAGTGCGAGGAAAATAAAAGAACATCCGAGACATGCAAGAGTGAGATATCGTCATAAGATATATCCCACAACAACCATATACATGATACATGCAACACTATATCAGATCTACAGTTATAGCATGAATAATAATCATAATATAACAGTTTTATATAACTTGGTCGTCAAGCACGTACATTAAGTTTTCTAAAATGTGCATTACAATTCAATATCATTCTCTATACTAATCTGATGAGATCACAACACCATGTTATCACTAGAGAAGATAGAGTTGGTCAAGCTCTGCCCACCGGGCTGTTGCCACCGCATCTCGATGCACCAGGCCTCTTGGTCGGAACAACGCCACATGCCCTTGCGAAGCAGCTAGCAATGTGGTGACTCTCGGATACCCCATGGGTATCCTCGATAAGCAAAGCACGTCTGCCGGGAAATGCATATGAATAAAAACTTTCCTTTTAAGGTTTTTCTTTGTGTAAATATCTCACTTTGTCAAAGCTCAAAGCTAATGACTTAACATTATTTCCCCATCACTTGAAAACTTAGAAACATAGGACACACGGTCAGAGATGCTCAATCCACAACACCTAGACCGTGGCTGCGAGTCAAGGTTTGTGGTATTGGAAATCAATATACTTTTAGCCATGTTTTACTTATCATGCTAAGGACAATAGCCCACAACAACGGAAATCGAGCGAACTGTCCTCGATTCCGCGGGTGGACTCGATTCCACAAGGCATAGGTTCAGTTTTCAACAATGGTTTTGGATTAAGGTTTCCAAAAATCATGCAACTTATGGATTTATGATCCTTAAGTGCTAGGAGTTCTTAAAACACCAAAAGTTTAACAAGTTTGAATCAAGAATCCCACTAAGTCATCAACTTAGGGTTTGGTTTTCATCCTCTAAAATAGGTTAGGATGTTCTAAATTTTCCAATCTCTTTAGGTTAGCATCCATACCTAGTAAGGAGCCTAAAACCTTGATCATTTTGGAAAAATGAAAAAAATCAAATACCCTAGGCCACAAACACTACCATTCGGCCTTGAGTAAAAATGAGGGTTAGAGGTTTTCAAACTTTCCAATCTCTTGGATCTAGCATCCTTATACATCAAGGAGCCCAAATCCATGATCACTTTGGAAAAACCTCAAAGTACATATAACAAAACACTTAGAGTTTTCACTTTTTCATGAAAATACATAAAAGTTTCTAAACTTTTCCAATCATTAAACCTAGCATCCTTATGTACATAGGAGCTCTTGGTCATGATCATGTTGGAATAACACTCAAACACAAGTCAACCAAGCAAAGATGAAACAAAACTCATATGGCACAAAGACATAGATTCTGTCAGTACAGAAAATGGTGTTCGAGATTTTTGTTTTCCACAAGATTTTAGTATGTTGTAGAGGAAGTAAAAATAAGAATATAGAAATTGGTTTCACCTCAATCGGAGTTTTCTACAATTTTTGAGAATTTTTGAAGTTTAAAAGCATATTATGAACTCAAAACATCAACTATGAAAATAAAGCCAAAACTTGAAAAACAAATGGTATAGGGACATTACCCTTACCAATATGAACAACTTTGATGAAGAACACAACTTGAAAAACTTAGTAAAAATGGTACCTTTAGTTGTGTGAAGAAGAAGATGAATAGTTGTAAAAAAGTGTTTTTTGTCAAAGGAAGCAAAAGTGTGAAATGGTTACACTTTGAAACTTAAATAGAAGAAGGAAAAGAGAGGGGAGGGCGTCAGTTTTGGGGCAGATTGGAGGGGAGAGAAGAGCTTGACTTGGTTGAGAAGAAAGGAGGTATGGTGTAGGTAAGGTGTGTGTAAGAAAGTATGGTGATTCGACTTGATTGGTGTAAGGAAGGTATGGCCATGGACATGCCTATGTCATAACCTTCACATCAGTCAATCTACTCCATTTTGCTCTGCTCCAACATGCATCGAGATGAAGTTTCCGATCGTATTTCCGACGATTCGCCGGGTAATACTCGGAAATTCGGCCCGAAACAAGATTTCTCAAAACACTCCAAACCCACACAAAACATAAAAAAAACACTAATCGTCTTGTTCACGAGTCAATATTAGGTCTCTAGCTCAGTAAACTCGTACTGGCATTGAAAACCCAGACCTTTAATTCCGAATTTTATACGAAAATTTTCTTTGTGACTTCATACGAGTAAAATAACACAAGAAAATGATTTTATTTAAAATAAAATCATCCTTTGGATTTTATCACAATTAAATACATTAAAGCATGCATTTACTAATAATTAAGCACCACGAAAAGCAGGGTGTTACAAATTCAATCACCTTTTACTTGATTGCTAAAAAGCTGAAGTTAAATGGTTCACTTTCAACGTCGAGTTGTTTAATGAAGCCGGCGTTGAAAGTGGCTCACTAAAAAAATCAATCACCTTTTACTTCTGTTGTTAAAAGAAGCGACGTTAAAAGGTCCCCCTTTGCGTCGGTGGTTTAAAGAAGCCCGGCGTTAAAAGTGGCTCGATAAAAAATCAATCACCCTTTACTTGATTGTTAAAAAAGCTGAAGTTAAAAGGTTCACTTTTAACATCACTTGTTTAAAAGCTGACATTGAAAGTGGCTGACTAGAAAATCAATCACCTTTTACTTGAGCTGTTAAAAGAACCGTAGTTAAAGGTTCACTTTTAACGTCGATTGTTTAAGAAGCGGCGTTGAAAGTGGCTCACTAAAAAATCAACCACCTTTTACTTGATTGTTAAAAGAAGCTGAAGTTAAAAGGTTCACTGCGTCGGTTGTTTAAAGAAGCGGCG
>JAUPTC010001155.1:0-2500 GCA_030762895.1 Sophora flavescens
ATAATAACATAATATGCAAAGACCCATTTTCCAGCACAAGACATCCTTTTTGTTGGGGAGACATACTCTTTTTTTCCAAGCTAGAGGTCGAATTTTGGCCTTATTTTTTTTAGGAATGCTTATAAAAATGGGAGCTAGGGGACGAAAAATTTACATAATTTTTCACCATACAATTTTTTTTTTCATAAATTTTCAAAGTGGAAAACCGAAACAATTCCCAAAAAATGGAAAATGGGTCTAGCCATCGAATTTTGAGCAGATTTTTTGTAGGCACGCTACTTATAATATTCCCAAGGTTTCCACAAAGTTTCGTGGCATTTCATGAAGGTGGTGATTTTTTATGATTTTTCAACCGAAATCAGGGATATGCGACAATTTAGATAAAAAACTAAGCTACAAATTGAATTTGGAGCTGTTTTTTTTGCAAGCACGCTAAGAATGTTATCCCGAAGGTTCCTCCATTGGCTCGTGGCATTTTATGAAGGTAGTGATTTTTCATGATTTTTTAACCACACCGGGGACATGTACCCTGTTTCACCAGACCCATGCATCCTTGGTTCCCGACCGCACCGACCGAGCCTGATCGGGCATCACGAGCACCGGGGACCTGTGCCCGATGCACTAGGACTACGCACCGAATGAGCAATATCGAGCACCATAAACCGACCAAATACACCCAGGGTTGAGCCACACGTCACCAGATCGGGCGTCTTGACCCGTTTACGTGCACTCGGATAATCGTCCCCCGCTCCTTGACTTTTCGCGACACTTGTTGGCAACCTAACCAACCCTCTTGGTGACTTGGACAAAACCGAGGGCGGGGCGAGGGGAGGGACGAATTGAAGCGGATGGGGCTGAATCTCAATGGATCGTGGTAGCAAGGCCACTCTGCCACTTACAATACCCCGTAACGTATTTAAGTCGTCTGTAAAGGATTCTACCCGCTGCCCAGTGGGGAATTGCGCTTCAAGGCATCCGACGAGGCTCATCGGCCCCGCGGGGTTCACCAACGGCACGTTCCTGTGGGGGGCCTAGGCCCCCTACTGCTTGTCGGCAAACGGGCGACGGGCGCACACATCGCTTCTAGTCGGGATTCTGACTTAGAGGCGTTCAGTCATAATCCAATGCACGGTAGCTTCGCGCCACTGGCTTTTCAACCAAGCGCGATGACCAATTGTGCGAATCAACAGTTCCTCTCGTACTAGGTTGAATTACTATTGCGACACTGTCATCAGTAGGGTAAAACTAACCTGTCTCACGACAGTCTAAACCCAGTTCACGTTCCCTATTGGTGGGTGAACAATCGAACACTTGGTGAATTCTGCTTCACAATGATAGGAAGAGCCGACATCAAAGGATCAAAAAGCAACGTCGCTATGAACGATTCGCTGCCACAAGCCAATTATCCCTGTGGTAACTTTTCTGACACCTCTAGCTTCAAATTCCGAAGGACTAAAGGATCGATAGGCCACGCTTTCACGGTTCGTATTCTTAATGGAAATCATAATCAAACGAGCTTTTACCCTTTTATTCCACACGAGATTTCTATTCTCGTTGAGCTCATCTTAGGACACATGCGTTATCTTTTAACAAATGTGCCGCCCCAGGCAAACTCCCCACCTGACAATATCTTCCGCCCGGATTGGTCGGTCGAGGCCGGCCTTGGGTCCAAAAACAGGGGCAGCGCCCCGCCTCCGATTCACGGAATAAGTAAAATAACGTTAAAAGTAGTGGTATTTCACTTTCGCTGTTTCAAGCTCCCACTTATTTTACACCTCTCAAGTCATTTCACAAAGTCGGACTAGAGTCAAGCTCAACAGGGTCTTCTTTCCCCACTGATTCCGCCAAGCCCGTTCCCTTAGATGTGGTTCGCTGGATAGTAGACATGGACAGTGGGAATCTCATTAATCCATTCATGCGCATCACTAATTAGATGACGAGGCATTTGGCTACCTTAAGAGAGTCATAGTTACTCCCTCCATTTACCCGCACTTGGTTGAATTTCTTCACTTTGACATTCAGAGCACTAGGCAGAAATCACATTGCGTCAACATCCGCCGGGACCATCGCAATGCTTTGTTTTAATTAAACAGTCGGATTCCCCTTGTCCGTACCAGTTCTGAGTCGACTGTTCGACGCCCGGGGAAGAGGCCCCGAAGGGCCCGTTCCCAATCCGTCCCACGACCGGCACGCGGTGACCCGCTCTCGCCGCGGGAGCAGCTTGAGCAGTCCACCGACAGTCGACGGGTTCGGGACTGGGACCCCCGTGCCCAGCCCTCAGAGCCATTCCTTTTCCTAAGGTTATAGATCCATTTTGCCGACTTCCCTTGCCTACATTGTTCCATCGACCAGAGGTTGTTCACCTTGGAGACCAGATGCGGTTATGAGTGCGACCGGGCATGGGAGGCACTCGGTCCTCCGGATTTTCAAGGGCCTCCGGGGGTGCACCGGACACCACGCGACGTGCGGCGCTCTTCGAGTAGCTGGACCCTACCTCCGG
>JAUPTC010001155.1:5000-20000 GCA_030762895.1 Sophora flavescens
GCTTAGTTTCCTTGTATCCAAATTGTCACATATCCCTGATTTCGGTTGAAAAATCATAAAAAATCACCACCTTCATGAAATGCCACTAAAGTTTGTGGAAACCTTGGGAATATTGTAAGTAGTGTGTCTGCAAAAAATCAGCTCAAAATTCGATGGCTAGACGCATTTTCCTTTTTTTTGGAATTGTTTCGGTTTTCCACTTTGAAAATTTATTAAAAAAAATGGTATGGTGAAAGATTATGTAAATTTTTCATTCCCTAGATCCAATATTTATAAGCATTCCTGCAAAAAATAAGGCCAAAATTCGACCTCTAGCTTGGAAAAAAGAGTATGTCTCCGCAGCAAAAAGGATGTCTTGTGCTGGAAAATGGGTCTTTGCATATTATGCTATTATAGGGGGGAGGTGCCTGGCTATTATATATATATATATATATATATATATATATATATATATATATAAATATATATAATATTATATATATAGTAGTTGTTGTAGTTGTTATCTCGATGACAGCTAACTCCAACCCCGCTTAGATCGGCCTCGGTCGGTGCACGTGATGCACCAGATTCTTGACTCGGTCGGTGCAAAAAGGAACCAAGGTAATGAAGGAATGGTGCACCGGGCACGAGTCCCCGGGTGCACCAGGTGCTAGATCTGGCTCGGTCGGTGCCGACAGGAACCAAGGTAGCCAGGTTCTGGTGCACCGGATTCCTGACTTGGCTCGGTGTGATGCACCGGTTATATGATTTGGATCGGTTTGGTGCACCTGATTCGTGACTTGGCCCGGTCTGGTGCACCAGATTCATGGTTTGGCTCGGTGTGGTGCACCAGATTCCTGATTTGACTCGGTGTGGCGCACCAGATTCCTGGTTTGGCTCGATGTGGTGCACCAGATTCATGACTTGGCTAGGTGTGGTGCACCAGATTCCTGACTTGGCTCGAAGTAGTGCACCAGATTCATGGTTTGGCTCGGTGTGGTGCACCAGATTCCTGACTTGGCTCGGTGTGGTGCACCAGATTCCTGATTTGGCTCGGTGTGATGCATCAGATTCCTGACTTGGCTCTGTCTGGTGCACCAGATTCCTGACCTGGCTCGGTGTGGTGCGGTGTGGTGCACCAGATTCATGGTTTGGCTCGGTGTGGTGCACCAGATTCATGATTTGGCTCGGTGTGGTGCACCAGATTCATGACTTGGCTCGGTGTGGTGCACCAGATTCATGGTTTTGCTCGGTGTGGTGCACCAGATTCCTGACTTGGCTCGGTGTGGTGCACCAGATTCCTGACTTGGCTCGGTGTGGTGCACCGGAATCCTGACTTGGCTCGTTGTTGTCACTGATGTTTTCCCTCATGGTGCAGTTGAAATATAAAGTGCAGGTAGCAACAAGGTTTTCAAGGTTAACAGGCAGCGCTTGAAGCTATTCCATGAGAGCTCGGTGCCTGAAGATGCTATTGTTGAGGAGCTCTCCTTGGGAGAGCCCACCTACACTGCGACTTGATCAGGGAGCACCTTCTCCTTTCCCTCACTCTGATTCTATATTTATGTTCTTTCATTGAGGACAATGTATGTTTTAAGTGTGGGGGAGGGAACCATTTGTTTTGTTTTTGTTTTGTTTGTGTTGCTTTGAGTCGTTTGTGTGTGAGTCTTGTGTCGGCAAGCTTGATTGAGTTTTGTTGAATTTGCATAGATAGATTGCAAGATATGTGTTGACCGTTGATGATTCTCCCCCTAGGTTTTGAAATTGAAATTTGATCACCATGTGAAAATTTGAAAATTGAACTTTGAGATATTCTATTGTGATTGCATGATTTATGATAAGTTTGGGGTGAAGGGGTGAACACACTAGGGATTGTATCTCGGTCAAACAATTTGCAAAATTGTCCGGGTGAGGATTTGAGCCTCCAACATGTTTTTAACTGTGTGAATCACTTTTGAGCTGCACTTTCCCGAATTTGCTTGAATCTCTTCATGGTTTGCATGTCTATGTGTTTGCATCAAATGATTTAGGCAATTTTCTTTGAGTTAGCTACTTGGCCAAAATTGAACCAGTCCCTAATGCATGTCCCCTAGTTAGCCACGTTGAGCCTAATAAGCCTATTGTTTCTTGATGACCTTATGTTATAAGCCAAAAATCTGAAAAACCATGTTAACCCAATCTTAGGATTAGGAGAGCATGGATCCTTAGCAAGACAAGGTTTGCAAGAAGCTAAGTTTGGGGTGGCTGCAAGGATATGATGTGTTGTTTGGGATTGAGAAAAAGAAAAAAATAAAGGTTGGAGCCAAAGGCAAAAAGAAAGAAAAAAGAACAAAAAAAATGTAAAAAAAAAGGGTATTGGAAGAAAAAGGCTGTAGTCACCCAAAGAAAAATGGAAAAAGGAATTTGAGTAGAAGTTCAATGTGTCAAAATGCTCATGCTCTCTTGATTCATAGGGACTTAATCCTAGTACCTTTGAATATCCTACCCTTAGCCAGGCCCCATTACAACCTTTAAAGACCTTTTGATGTTGCATGCATGTTTTCGTGGGAACCTTGTTTGAGATGAAAATCAAATTCATGGGATGTGCTCCTAAAATGTGAACTCGAGTGAAATGTTGATTGCCTAGACAAATTGAGTGAAACACTAAATGCCCTTGTGAGGAAGGCGATTGTTTGAATTTGGTGATCTCCATTTTGTGTGTAACTTGGATCCCTTGCTTAGACTACTGATTGCATGAATGATGGAATTCTCAATTGTGTAAAGTAAATGCATGTGGGGATTGCATTGTTGAAAAGGGGGAGAACATTGAAGAAAAATTGTTTTGTTGAAATTGCATGAAATTTGTGCGAATTTGACTGAAACCTTTAAGCTTTCCAAGTTTGAGTCTTTTTGAGTTTTAGTTTGCTTGGGGACAAGCAAAGTTTAAGTTTGGGGTATTTTGATCAGCCTCTGGCTCGACTAGTTGTGAACTAGTAAAACCATGGTTTCATTCGAGTTTAATCTGGCTTTCGCCCAAATTTGGATGTAATTGTCCTCAAGCAACAGTTTGAGTCTCTTGAGTAGTTTTAGGGTATTTTCATTGATTTTGAGTCAAATAAACCATTTACTGCTATTTCATATTTTTAGGTTTACTTAGAGTCAAGGGAATGAGTGGTACACCATGGTGCACCAGATTTCTGACTTGGCTCGGTGTGGTGCACCAGATTCCTGACTTGGCTCGGTGTGGTGCACCAGAATCCTGACTTGGCTCGGTCTGGCGCACCAGATTCCTGACTTGGCTCGGTGTGGTGCACCAGATTCCTGATTTGTCTCGGTGTGATGCACCAGATTCCTGACTTGGCCCGGTCTGGTGCACCAGATTCCTGATCTGGCTCGGTGTGGAGTGGTGTGGTGCACCAGATTCATGGTTTGGCTCGGTGTGGTGCACCTGATTCATGGTTTGACTTGGTGTGGTGCACCAGATTCCTGACTTGGCTCGGTGTGGTGCACCAGATTCATGGTTTGGCTCGGTGTGGTGCACCGATTCGACCTCGGTCGGTGCACCGGTGCCTTCACTGGTGGTGCACGATTCCGACTTCCCGACCTCGCCACGCACGATTCATTATTTGGCTAGGTGTGGTGCACGATCATGTTGGCTCGGTGTCTTCCCTTCTCCGATGCACCAGATTCATGACTTGGCTCGGTGTGGTGCACCAGATTCATGGTTTGGCTTGGTGTGGTGCACCAGATTCCTGACTTGGCTCGGTGTGGTGCACCATGGTGCACCAGATTCCTGACTTGGCTCGGTGTGGTGCACCATGGTGCACCAGATTTCTGACTTGGCTCGGTGTGGTGCACCAGATTCCTGACTTGGCTCGGTGTAGTGCACCAGAATCCTGACTTGTCTCGGTCTGGTGCACCAGATTCCTGACTTGGCTCGGTGTGGTGCACCAGATTCCAGATTTGGCTCGGTGTGATGCACCAGATTCCTAACTTGGCTCGGTCTGGTGCACCAGATTCCTGACCTGGCACGGTGTGGTGCGGTGTGGTGCACCAGATTCATGGTTTGGCTCGGTGTGGTGCACCAGATTCATGGTTTGGCTCGGTGTGGTGCACCAGATTCCTGACTTGGCTCGGTGTGGTGCACCAGATTCATGGTTTGGCTCGGTGTGGTGCACCAGATTCCTGACTTGGCTCGGTGTGGTGCACCAGATTCCTGACTTGGCTCGGTGTGGTGCACCAGAATCCTTACTTGGCTTGGTCTGCCCCACTAGATTACTGACTTGGCTCGGTCTGGCGCACCAGATTCCTGACTTGGCTCGGTCTGGTGCACCAGATTCATGAATTGGCTCGGTGTGGTAAACCAGATTCATGGTTTGGCTCGGTGTGGTGCACCAGATTCCTGACTTGGCTCGGTCTGGTGCACCAGATTCATGGTTTGGCTCGGTGTGGTGCACCAGATTCCTGACTTGGCTCGGTCTGGTGCACCAGATTCTTGATTTGGCTCGGTGTGGTGCACCGGTCTGGTGCACCAGATTCCTGACTTGGCTCGGTGTGGTGCACCAGATTCCTGACTTGACTCGTGCATGACCACCGTGCTCGGCACACGTCGCAGATGCACCGAGCACCGACGGGAAAATGTTGTGATACAAGCTTGAGAGCATTCCCCTGACCCCCCCTAGACTTTTTAGAAGGTGTGGTGGAAAAGCAAACCTGTAAACCAGGGTCCACCACATGTTTAAGTATGCTAGTATACCACATTTCGGCTAAAAGTTCCCTAAACTCCAACCCCTTAATGAAATGAAACTAAATTTGGTTGTAAATCTGGAAATAATATAGCAAGAGTGCCTGCAAAAATTCAGGTCAAAATTCAATTTGTAATCAAGGTTCCTTGTCGTTGAACTGTCGCATATCCCTGATTTCGGTTGAAAAATCATAAAACATCAAAACCTTCATGAAATGCCACGAAACTTTGTGGGCACCTTGGGAACATTATAAGTAGTGTACCTGCAAAAAATCAGCTCAAAATTCGATGGCTAGACCCATTTTTTGATTTTTGGGAATTTTTCAGGTTTCTACTTTGAAAATTTATAAAAAAAATGGTATGGTGAAAAGTTCTGTAAATTTTTCGTCCACTAGATCCCATATTTATAAACATTCCTGTACAAAAATCAGGCCAAAATTCGACCTCTAGCTTGGAAAAAAAGAATATGTCTCCCAAGCAAAAAGGATGTCTTGTACTGGAAAATTGGTCTTTGCATATTATGCTATTATGTGTGTGTGTGTGTGTGGGGGGTGGGGGGGGGGGGGAGGTGCCGGCTGACCACGACCTGGTGCACCATGGTCCACCACTACCCCCAACGACCGTGCAATGATCCCCAACATTTCACATCGACCTTGCCCACGGCATGGTAGGTGTAACACCCTGTATTTCACTGTTTTAAATAACAGTAATATATATATAAATATGTTTATAAATTTATTTGAGTTTTATAAAATTATTTTAATTAAACGGAGTTTACTACTCAATCCTACTTGAATGTAGGAAGCTATGACTGAAAATTAGGTTGGAAAGTCAGGCGAAAACCGGCCTGCGAATTCCATTGACAGTATAATTATACTGCTCAAAAGACCTAATTTTAATTCGTGAACAAAAGACTTAAGATTATTATTTTATTTCCTACAATTCTGTATTTTTAGAATTATTTTGGAAAAAAATACAATAATAGATGTTATTCTTGGCATGGATTGGCTTTCGGCTAACCATGTAATGCTAGACTGTTCTAGTAAGACCTTATCATTTCTTGAGTCTTCTAGTATAGTCACTGCCAATGAAGGAGTATCCATGAGGAGTGACGATTCTCGGCAGTACGTGATGTTGTTTACGGTGGAAACTATTGAGACCCCTAGTATAGATGCTATGCCTATCGTGAGAGAGTTTCTTGAAGTTTTCCCTCCCGACGTTCCAGGTTTACCACCAGAATGAGAAGTGGAATTCACCATAGATCTTGTACCAGGGACAGGACCTATATCCAGGGCGCCTTATCGGATGTCACCTATAGAATTGGCGGAGTTGAAGAAACAGTTGGATGATATGTTGGGAAAAGAATTCATAAGGCCGAGTGTTTCACCATGGGGAGCTCCAGTGTTGTTTGTTAAGAAGAAAGATGGAAGTGCTAGGTTGTGTACGGATTATAGACAGTTAAACAAGGTAACAATTAGGAATAAGTATCCGTTGCCTAGGATAGATGATCTGATGGATCAATTGAAAGGAGCCGCAGTATTTTCCAAGATTAATTTGAGATCTGGATACCACCTGATTAGAGTAAAGAAGGAAGATATAATAAAAATGGCTTTTAGAACAAGGTATGGACATTACGAGTATTTAGTTATGTCGTTCGGTGTGACTAATGCGCCGGTAGTGTTCATGGATTATATGAACAGGATAGTTAGACCGTACCTTGATAAGTTTGTTGTTGTATTCATCGACGACATACTTATCTATTCTCGTACATGGGAAGATCATGAGAAACATTTAAGGATAGTGCTGCAAGTTTTGAAGGATAGGCAGCTTTATGCTAAACTTTCCAAGTGTGAGTTTTGGATGGAAGAAGTCCAATTTCTAGGACATGTGATCACCAAGGAAGGTATAGCAGTAGATCCAGCAAAGGTTGAGGCAGTTCTTAAATGGGAACGGCCTAAGTCAGTAAGTGAAGTACGAAGCTTTCTAGGGTTAGCTGGATATTATCGGAGGTTTATAGAGGGTTTCTCGAAGATTGCGTTGCCTATGACGCAGTTGACGAGGAAAAATACAGCTTTTGTATGGACGGACAAATGTGAGTAGAGTTTCCAAAAGCTGAAGGAAAGGTTGACTACATCACCTGTGTTGACTTTACTGGATCCATTAGGACCGTTTGACGTATACTGTGATGCGTCATACCAAGGTTTAGGTTGTGTTCTAATGCAAGAGGAAAGAGTGGTGGCTTATGCTTCCCGACAATTGAGAATTCATGAGAGGAACTATCCGACTCATGATTTGGAATTAGCAGCCATAGTGTTCGCATTAAAAATATGGCGACATTTTCTCTATGGGGCAAAATTTAATGTTTACAGTGACCATAAAAGTCTGAAGTATCTGTTCGACCAAAAGGAGTGGAATATGAGACAACGAAGATGGATGGAGTTTATCAAAGATTATGAGTTTCATTTACTATACCATCCTGGGAAGGTGAATGTAGTAGCGGATGCCTTGAGTAGGAAATCATTGCATGTGTCCGCAATGATGGTTAAAGAGTTGGAATTACTGGAACAGTTCAGATATTTGAACTTAGGAATGGAGTTGGTTGAGGATAAAATTTGCTTAGGTATGATCACTATTAGTAGTGATTTTATGAGAGATCTTAATGATAAAAAGGCTCAGGATCCATATTTACAGGAGATAAGTAGAGGTATAGATGAAGGTAAAAATTCTGAGTTTAGTAGAGGAGCAAATGGGGTACTGAGGTTTAGGGATAGAATATGTGTGCCCGAGGATTTAGAACTTAGGAAGTTGATATTAGAAGAAGCACATAAGAGTAAGTTGAGTATTCATCCGGGATCTACTAAAATGTATCAGGATCTAAAGAAATTGTTTTGGTGGACAAGGATGAAGAAAGAAGTAGCAGAGTATATTTTATCTTGCCTAGTGTGTCAGAAGGCTAAGATAGAGCATCAAAACCCAGCTGGTTTATTGCAATCATTAGATATCCCAAAATGGAAATGGGATAGCATAGTTTTGGATTTTGTGGTTGGACTACCACGAACTCCTAAGAAACATGATGCGATTTGGGTTATCATTGACAGATTGACGATGTGTGCTCACTTCTTACCTATGGGTGAAAACTATAGTTTGGAGAAGTTGACCCAAATCTACATCAAAGAAATTGTTAGGTTGCATGGTCTGCCATCGAGCATTGTTTCAGACCAAGATCCTAGATTTACATCTAGATTTTGGAAACAGTTGCATCATGCTTTAGGGACCAAGTTGAGAATGAGTTCTGCTTACCATCCCCAAACGGATGGACAGTCAGAAAGGATGATTCAATCATTGGAGGACCTTTTAAGAGCTTATGTTTTGGAACACACTGGCAGTTGGTATGAGTTTTTGCCATTGATTGAATTTACTTACAACAATAGTTTTCACAGTAGTATAGGGATGGCACCATATGAGGCTTTTATGGTAGGAAGTGTAGGACACCGTTATGTTGGTATGAGATTGGTGAAAACCAAGTCTTGGATCCATATGTGGTGCAACAGACTACGGAACAAGTTAGGAAGATAAGGGAAAAGATGAAGGAAGCACAGGATAGGCAAAGGAGCTACAGTAACAAGAGAAGGAGACCTTTAGAATTCCAGGAGGACGATCACGTGTTTTTGAGAGTCACTCCGAAGACCGGAATTGGCAGGGCTATCAAAACTAGAAAACTTACTCCTAAATTCATCGGACCTTTGCAGATTATTCGAAGGATTGGTCCAGTAGCTTGTCATATTGCTTTATCACCTAACCTTGCTAACCTTGATGACGTCTTTCACGTGTCTCAGTTGAGAAAATATTATCCTGATCCTTCACATGTTATTGAGTCTGAGTCTATACAACTGCGAGAGAATCTAAAGTATGAGGCTCTACCTGTAAGGATAGCAGATAAAGAGATTAAGGAGCTTCGTGGTAGACAAATTCTTTTGGTTAATGTCATATGGGATGAAACTACTGGAGATGCTACTTGGGAGCGTGAAGCAGATATGCAACAACGATATCCACATCTTTTCCGAAGTATGTAAATTTCGAGGACGAATTTTTTTTTAAGTGGGGTAGTAATGTAACACCCTATATTTCACTGTTTTAAATAACAGTAATATATATATATATATATATATATATATATATATATATGTGTGTGTATATATATATATATTTGTGTGTGTGTGTGTGTGTGTGTGTGTGTGTTTATAAATTTATTTGAGTTTTATAAAATTATTTTAATTAAACGGAGTTTAATACTCAATCCTACTTGAATGTAGGAAGCTATGACTGAAAATCAGGTTGGAAAGTGAGCCGAAAACCAGCCTGCGAATTCCATTGACAGTATAATTATACTGCTCAAAAGACCTAATTTTAATTCGTGAACGAAAGACTTAAGATTATTATTTTATTTCCTACAATTCTGTATTTTTAGAATTATTTTGGAAAAAAATAAAATAATTTATGTTTTTCGGGTGAAACACGTAATCGGGTAGACGACGGAGGGGATTTCGGAGTTTCTAAGAGCCGATAGAGGGTTTATATTAGGATTTTGAGATGATTCAAGGGGATGAATCATATTTCTAAGTCTAGAGGGTTCTTCAGGGTTAAAGTGAAAATTTATGAATTTTACGCTTAAGTCCCTGAACTTTCTGTAAATTACCATTTTGTCCCTAAATTAGTTTCTAAGTTTTTTTTCAAGTGAATTGGGATAGAATACTTGTTCCCAGTCTCTTAATGGACGTGGATATGAAGTCCAAATTGTCTAGTTCATGAATTGATTCCATAAAGCCCATTTGAAACTATACAAGTTTCCTATGTCAAGATTTATGTTTAAATCTTCAAGTGGGCCCCACAAGAATGAACCCAAGCCCAAACTAACCCAGCCCATGCGCAAGCCCATGAGGATTCATGGCTGCCTCGTTTTTGTTGAATGAATCATGATGTTTCTAGAGTTTTGCACAAGTTTCCACATTTTTCTACATTATCCTTGATTATTCTTCAACATTCTTGATTCTTCTTAAATCCTTGAATTATCCTAACATATCTTTGACTCATAAATTCAGCCAACAAACTCAAGATAAGCTAGCATTTAATGTGAAAAAATCATCATCATGACACTTTATTGACAATTTGCAAACTAGTCCTTCAACTTATGGAATCTTTGCAAAGTGGTCCTTAGAACTTAATTGCATTTGAATCCTTTAGCAAGACAACTCATCATCATCTAGATCCTTCCCAATATGGCGCCACTATCCCTATAAATACCATACTCTCACTTTTCACTTAGTTTCTTTTGCTATTTGTTTCCAAAACGCTAAAGTTCATAAGTCTTTTAGTGTTAAGTTTGTAAAACAAGTTCTTGGATTTCCTTTGTCATTGATCTTCAAGAGTTAAATTCAAATCTTCATTCTTAATCATGCCTATGTTCTTTAGCAAGTTTCTTGATTCAAGGCTTATATCATAGTTGTTCATCACTTTAAAGTTTCTAACCCTAGAACTTTGAAAAGTCATAATAAATTCTAGAAAAATCTAATGATGATGAAACTACTTTCTATCTTCTTGATATCATGCATATTATCTAAATCCAAGATCATGATGTAATAAAAAATTTATTTCTTAAAAATCTAGCCTTGGCCGAACCTATCACATTAGGGTTGGTAGAGTTTTGTTCATGTGTGGTCATGTATGATGATGTATGCTATATGGCATGTATGTCTACACACTCTAATCTAAGTTAGTTTCTTAAAATGAATATTTTGCTCAAAAATCTGTATGTTGGCCGAAACCCTAGGTGGGTTAGATTTGTTGAGTTTTGTTTAAGTTTTCCTTAATGATCTTGTTAATCAAGCTATTAGTATGTATGCTTAATAAATCCAAGTTGGTTTATTAAACTAAGAACCATAACCTTATGAACATGTTGAGGCCGAATCCTTGTATAAAAGAGATAGGAAGTTGTGAGTTTCAACTTTAGTTGTTTAGTCACTAATCCATGATTTAGGTTAATCAAGGATCAATAATCTATGACTTAATCATGATTAGGAATTTTAAGGATTTTGAACCCTAAAAGTCAGCCCTTGGCCAAAACCCTAACCCTAAAGGTTAGAGGATTTTATTTCAAATTTTAGTCTTGTAATAAGTAATCTTGGTTAGTTAAGACTCTATTAACTAGGATCCAAAAGATGGCATTAAGAAGATAATCCTAAACCTATTTTCAAAGTCTTGGCCGAACCTAGACCTAAAATGTCATAGATGGGTGTTAGTTGATTAATTATAATTATGTTGTTTGGTTGAAGGTGGTTGTGTTAACTCGTGGCGGGATAACGAGGATCGTCGTGTACGTGTTTCCGGTGCAAACTCAGGTGGGAGAAAGAACCATTCCATCGTCGGAACCGATAAGTAGTATATAATTTATAATAATGGTGTAGGGTGACCTAAACCCTACTAGTGGTCGAGTAATCGACAATACCAAAATCGTATTGGAAACTTTTCCGTAATACCAATGACGATTTGGGAATTGTGGGTTTATCGCCTTAGGATTAATTATTCATATTTGAGGATGTTTGAATTCTTTACTTTTGATTGTTTGTGATACGCTGGTTGAGGTATTCCATTTGCATGTGACGTATTGTTTCGGTGTTTGAATATTATAATATTGAGGATGTTTGTTGTCTGTCACGGCCGTGATGGTTGTCATGGCCAGGCCGTGACATGTTGTGTTGTAGGATTCTTGTCTTTGTTGTTTGTCACGGCCGAGATGGCTATCACGGCCAGGCCGTGACAGAATCTGACTTTGTTATTTAATTGGTTGAACTATTATGAGTTGGTTGTGATAAATTACCTTATATGATATTGAGATGTTTAAATATTCTGTTGATTAATGTGTTATGCATGATCTGCCTGGGTTTATTACTATGTTTAGATGATTTTAAGGAAAGATATATATATATATTGCTCGGAGGTTTTTTGTTTGGGTGAGAGTTTTGAATATGAATTAGAAGTGCCTCTTTATTCTTTTATAGAAGTGATGTGATATAGATTGTAAGTGGAGGTTATGAGGAAAAGCTTGAGGTACTAGGTTGTTATTGATAAAAGTCAGTGAGAATCATGTGTTGCATTGTTGTTCATAAGCATGTATTTGAGATGCACGAGGTCCGAAGTTCTTGTAGACCGTTCCAAATTAGAATTTAAGTTGTGCAACTATAGTGTCATTGCTATGCATGAGCACCCTTGACAGAGTGAGAGAGAGAATCAGGGAGTGCACCGACGGTACTGTGCAGCTATAGTGTCATTGCTTTGCATGAGCATTCCTACCATGGATGAGAATGTGCACCGGCGTGGGGAACGTGTCACTTGGACGACTGACTGACATCCCTAACGAGGGATGTGTGACAGGAGTAGTAGTGGCCACGTCAGCATAAAGGTCTAGTTGTATGAGTTGAAGGGTAGAGGATGATGTTATAAAGTATGGATGATTGTAACTTGTGAGTGATGCATGTTTGTGACCGTTATTGTATTATATGCTATGAATCTTTTCCACATATGATGATAGAACTGTGTCTTATCTCCCTGTTTCTGTATTTTTGGTGTATGTCTACTTTGTTACGTTAGAAGACCATATGGACGACTATGTTACGGAGGAGGCGGATGGAACCCCATACGAGACGGAGATTGTTGAAGAGTTGAACGACGTTCTGTACGAAGTTGATGCTGAAGAACAACCTACTGATCCTAATAATGTGGCGTAGTTAGTTTAAGGCCAGTGAGTCACATAAGATGTTTTGCTTTCCGTTAGTTATAAGCAAGTTGTGTAAAATAAAGGATACTTATGTGTATATTTATGTAATATAGTTTGTGTGCTTTATATCTGCATAAGTTATATAATTATTAATTAAGTTTTAATTTTTACGTATTTTCAACGTTAAACGCACGATTAAGTAAATAAATAATTAAGGATTTAATGTAATAATACAATGGGGCACAACGGGGTGTCTCAGTAGGTGACTGGAGCAGGTCATCTTCCGACCGACTGACTCCGTGGGTTGGGGCACGGGTGGGCCCGTTGCGGAACCGGGAGGCGGGTGCGGGGAAAAATGTGGGCATCAGATTGGACCGTTTTTGTGGGATTTTCCATGGTGTGTCGAGGCTTAATGGTGTGGCTCCTCGACCTTGGTTGTGGATGGACGTTGTGGTAGGTTATGCCGTTCGGGGCGGATCCACAACACAAAGGGACACGAGATGGTTCGGATTTGACCAAGGTGGTGGTGGTGGTAGGGGGGGGGGGGGGCGGGGTCCCCAACACCAAACCGCTTGAAGGTGCACCGCAAAGGACCCTCGCAATGTGGCTGGCACCCGTTTTAAAAATGTTGGCTTTCAAAATTTTGTCAATTTCGTTTTTTAAAAATGTTGGCTTTCGATTTTATCAACTTCGTGGGGTACTCGATGGTGTGGCGAGGCTGTGGGTGTGCCGTTCCTCGACCTTGGTTGTGGATGGACGTGGTGTTAGGTGATGATGCCTTCCGAGGCGGAGCCGAAGCACCGAGAGACGGGTGATCGTCCTGAAGTGGCCTTGTAAGGGGTGCTAAAACACCAGATCGGTTGAAGGTGCATCGGAAAGGATTGTCGCGATGTTTTTGGTTTTTAAAAATGTTGGCTTTCTAAATTTATCGATTTCGTGGTACTCGATGGTGTGGCGAGGCTCTGGGTGCGTGGTTCCTCGACCTTGGTTGTGGATGGACGTGGTGTTAGGTGATGCCTTCCGAGGCGTAGTCGAAGCACCAAGAGACGGGTGATCGTCCTGAAGTGGCCTTGTAAGGGGTGCTCAAACACCATATCGACTGAGGTGCTTCTGAAAGGATCCTCGCGAAGTTGTTGGTTTTTAAAAATGTTGGCTTTGGATATTTATCAATTTTGTGGGGTACTCGATGGTGTGGCGAGGTTGTGGGTGTGCGGTTCCTCGACCTTGGTTGTGGATGGACGTGGTGTTAGGTGATGCCTTCCGGGGTGGAGCCGAAGCACCAAGAGACGGGTGATCGTCCTGAAGTGGCCTTGTAAGGGGTGCTCAAACACCAGATCAGCTGAAGGCGCATCGGAAAGGATCCTTGCGGAGTTGTTGGTTTTTAAAAATGTTGGCTTTCGATATTTATCAATTTTGTGGGGTACTCGATGTTGTGGCGAGGTTGTGGGTGAGCGGTTCCTCGACCTTGGTTGTGGATGGAGGTGGTGTTAGGTGATGCCTTCCGGGGCGGAGCCGAAGCACCAAGAGATGGGTGATCGTCCTGAAGTGGCCTTGTAAGGGGTTCTCAAACACCAGATCCGTTGAAGGAGCATCGGAAAGCATCCTCGCGAAGTTGTTGGTTTTTAAAAATGTTGGCTTTTGATATTTATCAATTTTGTGGGGTGCTCGATGGTGTGGCGAGGCTGTGGGTGCGCGATTCCTCGACCTTGGTTGTGGATGGACGTGGCGTTAGGTGATGCCTTCCGGGGCAGAGCCGAAGCACCAAGAGACGGGTGATTGTCGTGAAGTGGCCTTGTTAGGGGTGCTCAAACACCATATCGGCTGAAGGAGCATCGGAAAGGATCCTCGCACTGTTTTTGGATTTAAAAAATGTTGGCTTTCGATATGTATCAATTTTGTGGGGTGCTCGATGGTGTGGCGAGGTTGTGGGTGCACGGTTCCTCGACCTTGGTTGTGGATGGACGTGGTGTTAGGTGATGCCTCCCGGGCCGGAGCCGAAGCACCAAGAGACGGGTGATCGTCCTGAAGTGACCTTGTAAGGGGTGCTCAAACAGCAGATCGGCTAAGGGCGCATCGGAAAGGATCCTTGCGAAGTTGTTGGTTTTTAAAAATGTTGGCTTTCGATATTTATCAATTTTGTGGGGTACTCGATGTTGTGGCGAGGTTGTGGGTGAGCGGTTCCTCGACCTTGGTTGTGGATGGACGTGGTGTTAGGTGATGCCTTCCGGGGCGGAGCCGAAGCACCAAGAGATGGGTGATCGTCCTGAAGTGGCCTTGTAAGAGGTTCTCAAACACCAGATCCGTTGAAGGAGCATCGGAAAGGATCCTCGCGAAGTTGTTGGTTTTTAAAAATGTTGGCTTTTGATATTTATCAATTTTGTGGGGTGCTCGATGGTGTGGCGAGGCTATGGGTGCGCGATTCCTCAACCTTGGTTCTGGATGGACGTGGCGTTAGGTGATGCCTTCCGGGGCAGAGCCGAAGCACCAAGAGACGGGTGATTGTCGTGAAGTGGCCTTGTTAGGGGTGCTC
>JAUPTC010001156.1:0-28261 GCA_030762895.1 Sophora flavescens
ATTAGAGGCTTAGGTTCCTTAAACTCATGTTCTCACTGGTTTGGGAATTCTTTCTCATGAGCTCACTGAGAAACTTGTTCTTTTGTGGCTCTCTTTTCTCACCTCACCCGAGTGTTTGGGGATAAGACATTTCCTCCGATTTTCCTCAAAGGAATCCATAGGCTACTATCAGCAAATCTCTACTTTATTTGAAAACAATTTAGAATCAAGAGTCTCTCTTTGGTTGTAACATGGCCATGGGATTTAATGGTTAGGTCGGGATAATAAGAAAAGGACATTTCAAAGGCTACATAAACATCAACATTTCAAACATGACCTTCTTTTCTTGGGTTTTCAATTCATTTTCCACCTTTCTTTTCTTTCTTTTTCTTTCTTTTTCTTTTTTCCCTTTTTTTCATCCCCTTCTCTATTTTTATTATTCTTTTTTTTTTCTTTTTCTTTTATTTGGAGAAGGAGGTTTTTTAACTCCAAGAAATTATTTTTTTCTGATTCTTTCCCAAACTTTTCAACTACCTTTTTACCCTTTTGTAATACTTTAGAGTCACTTGTCAAACATATTTATCAAAACATTTAGGGGTACCAAGAAAAGCATTTAATTCTTTTGTAGGCTCAAAATTGAAGCTAAGGGTAGCATTTCATCATTAAAAGCTCAGAAGGCCAGAAAAAATACCTATTGCCCCAATCATTTTCAAAAAATGTTTCCAAAAAATTTTAAGCTTCAAAATAGTTTTAAATCAAGTTCTAAGAAAACAAACCAAGAGGAATAACACTCTAACGCAAAAGAATGGGGTAAAAATTTGTAAGTACCCCCTATGACAAAATCTCACATTTTGAGTTGGAATCAATGAAAATCACAAGTCCCAGAACCGGATGCTAATTATCAACTATCCAAGATTATCTCAAACATTTTTCATTTGCAGCCCATATCACAAGAATAACAAATTAGGTTCCACAATTACTATCACAAATTATTGGGCACTTAGTTCTCAATTGGATGCAAAAAGTCAGGCAAGGGCAATCTAATTGTGTGATCATCAAGCTATCATGCAAAACTATATGAATGCAGCATTAAGTGATGCAAATGCAAAATACCCTCACCCAACTTAAGAATTTACATTGTCCCCAATGTAAACAATCAAGATGGAAAGAGAAAAATAAAATAAACAAAAAAAAATTGGAGCGACTTCGAGGGTGGTAGCGGGTGTTGGCTTTGTTGTCTCTCCGCCCTTTTGCTCTTCTCCTTGTCTTCTTGCTCTCCTTCCTTCTTTCCTACCCTGAAAAACTTGGAAATTCTCAATTTATTATTTTTTCCTCTTGAGCTTCTCAAATTATTCAAGAGGTTAAAATCAAAAACAAACTAACTAAAGAGAAGGGTTAAGAGAAGTTGGGTTGCCTCCCAATAAGCGCTTCTTTAACGTCACTAGCTTGGCGTTCTGGGATCCTCCTCCGGATCAAATGGTACTTGGAGTGGAGATTGTAGCAGTAGTATGGCTTTATCTTCAACTCCACCGCCCGATGTGTGAAAGCACCATTGACCTCTTCAACTATATCCGCACTTACTTCCTAAGCGGGTCAAATGGCATTTTCAAGGAAGTTTAAAAGACAAGTGGAAGGGGTTAGTTTACCCAATGTCCACACACTCATGCAATCCAACATATTTGTCCAAACCAGAAAATACACAATCCTTTGCAAGCAAGGAGGAGAGAGTGCTTTGCATATGCCCTTCCTTCTCTCTTGTTACTCCCCAAGGATGCGTGTAAGGTACTTCCTCTTCTTGTGTCTCTTCCACCATCAGGCCTTCATCTTATATTTGTTCCATTTCCTGATCAGATTATACTCAACCACGCTTCATGTAGCTGTGGGAATCCAATGCACGGTGGTGGAGGTGGGAAATATGAACAAAAGGTTTCCAAATCCTCCTTGGTGTATATATATACAAGCTAGTCAGTCAAAGGATCGTCTCGTGATGGAATATTATGAGATAAGGAAAACTCCTCGAAGAATTCTCCCAAATTTATATCGTCTTCCAACACAAGTTGTCCTCCCAAAGTGTGACTTCCGGCTTAGCTCAGGTGGATAATAAAAATCTTCCATGCGTTAGTCCACCTTGCAAAAACAAAACTCAAACAAAAAGATCAAATATATACAGAAAATAAAAATAATAAAAATGTCTAAATTAGTTGCCTCCTTTTTTTACTCTGATATTGACAAAACCAATCCCCGACATGGCGCCAAAAACTTGTTGGGGCGAATAAGGCAAACGTTGAGTCGTGCAAATGTCTGATGTAGTAAGACCGGTTTATAATTATCCACGGGGATTGGATGTCAACTACTAATTCACAAACTCGGACTATCTAGACTAAGCGAGAGAAATCAAGAGAATTCAAAATAAACAAAGAAAAAAATAAAATCTTTTTTGTCTTTTATCGAACACTTGGAGTCCGAGAAATGATATGTTGGGACCAGACTTCACCAAACCTCTATCTCATGTACTATCGGGACTAGATACCTCCCATTCATCTTGGATATTAAAAATCAATCCACTAACTTCTCGAGACCCGTCTCGGATGAAAAGAGCCTAATTCCACTAATAGACCCAATCTCTTGGGTGGCCTAGATTAATGAAATTGCATTAAGATTAAGGATTACGTGATTACTAGTAAACCTAACTCCATCTCTAGATGAAAGGGTTACTAGGTGATTAAATCCAATTCGATTCTAATATGAGCGTCTCCATTACATACTAAAACACAAATCGAGTCATGGGGGTGCTAACAAGCATTAAGCACTGAGAAAATTAATCACTAATATGAAGACATGAACATAGAATAATCAGTCAAAATAAATACATAATCATCGGTTTGGCTACAACTAATCCCAACAAGGGATTTAACTACTCATCAAGAGAGAATACAAAGAGAAAGAGAAGGGATGAAGCAAACTCCATAGAAGCATCCTCAATCTTCTTTTCCCGGTCCCGAGCAAGAAAAGCATCCGCCGGGGCTTGAAACCCTCTTTCCGCCTGACCTCCAGTCTGCCTCCAAAGCTGTCAACTCCTCCTCCCCGACTAAAGCAGCCAACTTATGCCAGATTCAGTTCGCTGTCTCCCGATAGCTAAAAATTTCTTTGTTTGACATTCTGGAACTCTCGAGGCGGAAGCCACTTCTCCGTGACGAAGCCATAAATTTCTTCTCAATATGCCGTGAGGAGCATGCGAGGGTGGCGTGATGGCTTGGTTCCATACTCACGGCGGAGACAAGGTTTCGCGGGGCGAACAGAAAAGACTTGTAGTTTAAGACGATGAAAGCTTCGAGTCGCGAGGCGAATCCCGGTTTGCGGGCGAATCTTGATGACTTGGCTCACTTTCTTCTCTTTTTCAAGCTCCAAATTCATCAAGCTATAGTAGCCAAATATGCACAGTTTTCCTTCAATTTCGCAAAACAACACCTGAAACAGCTTCACCCGTTCCCAAGGGAAAATCTAATAAAAATCAAACTAAGAATGCCTAATCTAGATGAAAAATGCATGCAAAAGTGTACGGGAAACATCATGTAAAATCACCTTATCAGCGACCTAAACCCTACTAGTAGTCGAGGTAATGGAAACAAGACCAAAATCACATTTGAAACCTTTTACGAAAAACCAATAAGCGGTTAGGATTGTAGGTTTATCGATATTAGGTTGATTTTATATTCTTGATGGTTGATTTGATCTTATTACCTTTATTGAATTGATTTTTGTGCTATGTTGGTGATATTGGAATATTTTGATTGATATTGTGTTATGCATGATCTCTGGTTTTATTATTATGCTTAGTGGATTTTAAGCAAAGATATATATGTTGTCTACGAGATGATTGTTTTGGGTGTGAGGATAATGATGATTTAGAAGTGCCTAACTTAGATGATGTATGTTAAAGGGTGTTATGGCATAGAATATGTGTCAATTTCTAATGGAAGGTTAAGGCACTAGGGTGTTGTTAAATCGGGTTTGTGAGATTCAAGTATAGGTGTTGTTGTCCATGGCCAGTGTATTGGTAATATAATACACAAGGACAAAGTGTATTGGTAATATAATACACCAAGACAAAAGTGTATTGGTGATATAATACGCAAGGACATACGTGTATTGGTAATATAATACAGTGTATTGGTAATATAATATATGTAAAACATACATTGTATTGGTAATATAATACACGTGTATTGGTAATATAATACACGTAAAACATTTTTGTGTATTGGTAATATAATACACCGTGTATTGGTAATATAATAAATATCTTACGTTAGGAATAATCCATCGATGGCAAGCGCCTTTCACCACGCAACATGTGGTTTGCATTAACAAAACTATCATGACAAAATAACATTAATTAAAGTATATCTAATAGATTTCAGATAATTAAAACAATTGCATTCCTGATTATAAAAGTATTTTAATGCTTACGTTTCGATGACCATCTTGAGTTCATTCTTGGCTTATTTCCGGTTGAAGCGAGAAGACCACGGCGTTCATCCTAGGTTACAAGATCACTTGATTGCCAATGCTTCTTGTATTTGAGAAACGATTAGTGACTAAGTCATATATAGTTATAATTAAATAAGGTGCCTACTTATTGAGATAAGGTGCAAGGTAGAATTGATGATCGTCTCGGGCAAGTATATCACGTATGGTGGTGGTGGAGATGTGATGCTAGGAGAACATCACCTGAATGGACATGGGGTCAATGAACCCGTAAAGGCGAGGTTACACGATCCAGCTAACATACGATGCGGATACCTAATATATTGTAAAAAACATGTTAATTATCATAGTATTTAAAATTTAATTACTTAACTATAAATAAAATGTACTTACGTGAACCATAACGATAGGTGTGCGAACTAGCCATTTCTTTATCAGTACAATCTCCATAAGTTCATTCTTTGGGATATCTGATTCGTCACACATGTGGCATCATGTTCCAACCTTGCCAAGGCTGCGTCATTCTCCATGGTAACAACTTTGTATAGGCGAAGTTTAAAAGCATCACGGGTGCCCCTTTGTCGATCCCCTAAACAACAAAGATATATATTAGTAATCACGGATAAGTTATTTCATTAAGTAATTAATTAAATGGTCAAATGAATACCTTGGCGAGGAGCGGACATCTCTGGTCTTCGGATCAGGCCTTTTTAGGCAGAATATCATTTCCAACATCCTATAGCGAATAAAAATAAAGCATTATCTTTAAACAATAATAAATAATTTCAACTATGAATATAGAAAAACACAACTAGCCCGAGATACCTCGGATGCAACAAGAAAAGTTGGCCAGTCTTCTTGGCGGGGATGAGATTCAGGGGACTGACCCCCTGTTTGAACCTCCTCGGTGGGCACGGGGACTCGAGCATCGGCATCTCGAATAATCTCAACAACGACCCTCACACGATCATTTGGTAATAAGCGATGGTGTATGGTATTACCTAAGTCATTATGTGCCCTCCCAATGCCACTAGCGGCGATCATGATGATCATCAACACTCTGACTCACACCTATCGGGGTGTCGTCATCATCATCACCATCATCATCATTTTAGGTGATGAGGAGGATCACATGATCCTTAGTGCTCACATGGGCGAGAGGGTTGGGACGAGAGGGTTGGACAAGCTGTCATCTGTTGGGACATAAGAAGTCAATATTGCCATACGCCCGGCAAAGCAAGCTTAGCCATCTCTGTCTAAGCTCGGCTGCAATCTCCTGTTTTAAGCGGGTGCTCTTTTGCATCAACATCCCTGTGGCATTGGTGTGAAGATGAACCATGGTATTGGTGAATCCGGCGCCCCGTCAACACCTGATGACACGGCGGGTGAGTGCGGTTTCTGGGAATAGCGGCTAAGATATCATTGCGTCCTATATGAACAAGGTTCCTTGGGTTACATGCTCGTCAAGGAATCCTATAACATATAAAATATCGAGTCACATTACAATTCGGTAACAATCTTAAAATGACAATTACAATTCAAACTATACTTACAATCTTCTCGGCTACTTGGCGGGCCTCCTCGGATGTATATTGTTCGTTTTTTCTTTGTCGGGCCCTCTTCCATTTACGATGGCATGGGGGTGGAGGTGGATCAACAACCACGGATGATTTTCGGCGTTAGGATCACTTTGAGATCTTTGCTTCACGGCGTGGTTTCTTTTCCTCTTCCACCATTATCCGACCAAACTTTTTATATCCCCCACGAGACATGACATGGGGTAGACATTCTTGCTTTGGTTTTCCTACCACTTTTCCTCTTCTCTGTTATAAATAGAAGACAATTAAATTACATAAGTAAATAAAATTAATGAAATTACATAAAGTTAGAGACAAATCAAATAAGTTAACATGGCGGGATCATGTCGGCTCTACACCTCAAGTGGGTTCTTTTCACATGTTGGATTGAATACATAGTATACACTGGTCGACCTTAAAAGCCTCAACGCTCACCTGGCATACTTTTTCAACGCTTCTTCATGTCCAAGCGTGTCACGGTATGTCAAGGTGAGCTATATTAACACCAAAAGAATCAACGAGTTCTTGTGTGAAATTAGTAAGATTAAATTAAAGTAGATACATATAAACACGAGGATGTAAAAGTATAGATACGAGAATACTCTCCATATCGATCCTTCACGTCCTGGGGTACATCTTTCCAATTATCAATAAGTATACTAGGCTGCTTCTAGCAGGTGCTACAAAATTGTTGACTACGCCATTGGCCCCAATAGGATTGAGGTTATTATCAAAGTATATTCTTATCCTTTGATTTGAACCACGGTTGGCGGTCAAATTCCTCATTCGTGTGGCACGTCTACCCTTCTACGTGAAGGCGGGGTCTCGAGCCATTTGCATGAAGGAGGGATATCTCGAGATCGACCATGTATACTGTTTAAACAAAAAAAAAAACTTGTTAGTATGTCGGGATAAATATCAAACATAACTTATAAATATCGATCAACGTGCGTAAACATAACTTATAAATATCAACATAAACATATAAGATGCCTTTAAACATAACTCAAACTAAACTTACTTTGTGGTCAATTAGTAAAGTTCTCCCGTAACCCCTTCTTGGTGATCATTACGAGTAGCATGTACATCATCCACTTCATTTTCCTCAATGAAATTAGGCACCGTGTTAAGAAAGAAGGAGTATCGAAATATCAGAGTTGAATCTTGATTTCCCTCACTACCATTATACATGTTTTTCCTGGAGAACCATGACCACCTTTTGTTAGAAGGATCACGGATATAAAACACTTGTTTTGCTTGGGGATGCCATGATGAAAGGCTCTTCTTTATTACCTACCTTATTAAGGTCCACCAATTTGAAGCCTAACTCATCGGTTTGCATACCATTATTCATTGTCGACCCAACTGACATTTAAAAGCAGTACTCTAAACTTCGTGTAATCAACCTCCCATATCTCTTCAATGATTCCAAAGTATGAAACGGATGCCATAACAAGGTTTTTATCTTTCGAACTAGAGAAATGCATGGACTCAGCGACGACCATAACCCTACTATTTTTCATAGTACTTTTGTCATCCTGGGACTTCGTATAGAAGGAAAACTTATTGATATCGTACCCACTCCAGCATATGACATCAAAGTTAGGCCCTTGTGCTAGCCATTTTAATGTATCAGAAGCAATACCATCCTTTGAAATTTTTTCTTTAAACCAGTCCAAGAAAGTCTTGTTATGCTTGTTCAAACACCATTTTCATTCATTCTAGGGTAAGTTTCATAGATGATGCTTTTGTGCTCACATAAGTATGGTTCAACCTCATCGGTGTTATTCAATATAAACAAATGTGCTTGAAGCACTTCCTCCCGATCCATGCTCTTACGGTGATACCTCGTGTACCCTTACAATCATATCTTCCTTCGTGGCGAGACTTGAAAGCCCCTACGGGTTAAGCCTACGACATGTGAGTACATGCAAAACTCAATAGCTATTACGCAACATACCTTTCAACAATAGATGCTTCGGGATGGTGTGGATTCTTCATATATCCTTTCCACGATCTTCATGTATCGCTCAACCAGTACATCCACCTTAAATAAGCGGGCTGCACAATCTAATCTCCCTCACTAGATGAACAATCAAATGAACCATGATGTCAAAAAATAAAGGTGGAAAATACATCTCCAATTAGCACAAGGTAATGGCTGCCTCATTTTCCAAGTCATCCAACTTTTTAGTGTCAATGACCTTGCTACATATAGCATTGAAGAATAAGCATAACCTAGTAATGGCATGTCTGACTTTTTTAGGCAATATGTAACGAATGGCCACCGGTAGTAGTTGTTGCATCAAGACATGACAATCATGAGACTTTAAGCCAACTAATTTGAGATCTTTAATTGAGACAAGTCTTTTGATATTTGAAGAGTAACCCTGTGGCACTTTGACTCCCCGTAGACATTCACAGAAACTTCTTTTCTCTTTTTTTGATTAAGTATGACATGCTGGGGGCAAATAAGTCTTCTTAGCCCCCACTTTATGTGGAGCTAGCTGCTCTTGTATACCCATCGCAACTAGATCCAGAAGAGCATTCATACCATCCTTTGTCTTGCCTTGAATGTTGAGAAGCGTTCCGATTAAACTGTCACACATATTTTTCTCCACATGCATCACATCAATACAATGTCTTACATCAAGCTTGCACCAGTATGGAAGATCAAAGAAGATCGACCTCTCCTTCCATATTTTCTTCTCGTTGAGCCTTCTTACGGGTCTTCCCATAGATAACATTAGTGTTGTTCACCCTTTCATAAACTTACTCTCGGTCAAGGCCACGGAGCAATTTCATTCTCAGGAAGTCCATTGAAAGCTTTTCTCAATCTACGATAAGGATGATTACGTCGGAGAAATCTCCGATGCCCAAGGTAAGCAGTCTTCCTTCCATGTTGTAGTTGATGGTAACATGTGCCTTCTTCACATATTGGACATGCTTTATGCACCTTAACACTATACCCGCGCGGTTTCGTATCCTGGAAAGTCATTGATGGTGCAAAATAACATAGCCGCATAATCCCCGAATGTCTCACGGCAATACCCATCGATCACATCAACACCTTCATCCCACAACATTCTCAAGTCTTCAATCAAGGGACTCGAGATAAACATCAATATCATTTCCTGGTTGTTTAGGACCGAAATCATCATACTTAATGTATTTGCGCTTCATGCACAACTAAGGAGACGGGTTGTAAATTACCAAGAGAAACGAGGCCATGAACTATGAATACTACTTAAGTTTCCATATAGATTCATTCCATCGGTAGAAAGTCAAGCCTGAGGTTTTCTGGGCTCATTCTAGAAATCCAGGAAACAAACTATCAATTCTCTTCCATTGCAAAGAATCGGTAGGATGGCGAAGGCATCCATCACACTTCCTCTCATCTGCATGCCATCTAATGTTCTTTGCGTCATTTACATTAGCAAACAATCACTTGAACCGCAGAATCACGGGAAGATACCATAACACCTTCGCGGGGAGGACCATTGGTGACCACATCACAACTAGAATCACCATCCTTCACTTTGTAGCGTGATACCCCACACCAGGGGCACTCGTGCATCTCTTCAAACTTCTTTCTGTACAATATGCAATCATTGGGGCAAGCGTGTATTTTCTTATACTCCATACCCATCGGACTCAATATCTTCTTCGCCTCATTGTTTGAGATGGCAATGTGTTACCTTCGGAAGCATGTCTTTCAACAACTCAAGCAATTCGGTAAACCTTTTATCGCTCCACCCATTTCTCACCTTCATTGAACAATCTTAACACCATTGACAACCGTGTGAAATTAGTGCACCCGGATACAAAGCCACTTCCGCATCATTGCACAAAGTATCATACACATGTGCGCCGAAAAGACTCTTGCCCGACATCACGGATCATGTCCTCTAGTCCATCGTCCATTTCCACGTCATCAACTTCCTCTCTATCAAGCACCCTCGGCTCTGTCTAACGATTCACCGTGACATATCCATGTTGTATAACTCTTGCAAATCCCTCACAAATAAGATGATCATGTATCTCCTCGGCTACTAGTTGTCTCTCATTCAAGCAGTTAACACAAGGACAATAAAACCTTTCGTTACCACTATCGGGGAGCATTTGTTTTTGCAAGCTGCAGAAAATCTTCCACTCCATTCTCATACTCATCACTTGTCCGTCTAGCATTCATCCAACCGCGATCCATGACTAAACCAATAACCGTACTTAGTCAACATATTCATCAACCACTTCTTATGCCGGTGTTGTGCGGTTCCAAGCAAGTATACCCGATCGTAAAAAGTAATAAAGAGGTGAGAGAGATATCGTTCCCAGGAAGTGAGACAAGTACTATGCGTAACAAATCAATTACTATCTAAGCGAACCTTTGGATGGAAGGGAGCTCAATAGTAAATACCAAGCCCAACAAGCGTTAAAGTAAACAAAATAAAAGGAAAAAGTTCTTTTTGTCTTTTTGTCAAACACTTGGAATGCGAGAAAAATTGATTCTTCAAATAGATGAAAGATGTTGGGATTAAATTTCACTAAACCTTTGTCTCATGCAATACCAAGAACACCAATCCAGTTTACGCTTCAAATATTAAAATCAACCCACAAGATTACTCAAGCCCCTAATTCCTTAGATGACAAGAGCCTAAATCCCCTAATTAAACCCTAATTCCTTAGGTGGCCTAATTAGTGAATTTGCATTAAGAGTAGGGATTACACGATTACTAATAAACCAAAATCCATTCCTAGATGCAAGGTTTACTAGGTGATTAATTCCATATCAAGAAATGATAAGAACGTCCCCATTGCAAATCAAATCTCAAACATTTCATGGGTGATCAAACCACAAAAGCATTAAGCATAGGAATCAAACACTAATAAGAAGGCCAATTACATCAAGGCAATTACACGAGGGTTCAGTTTAGCTACATCTAATCCCGACAAAAAGGGGATTTAGATACTCATGATCATAGAAAGCCAAAATAAAAGAAATAGAGATAAAGGAGAGAAGGAACTCCATGGAGGCTTTCCACAAGCTGACCACATCGGCTCCTTGGTGCGAGAGAAGCGTTCTTTTTCTTTTTAGGGTAAAAGTATGCTCTCTTCTATTCTGCCCCGATACCTTATTTATAGATTGGATTCAAATAGCAGCGTCCACGGTCGTGATAGCCATCACGGCCAGGCCATGACGGGTTACGCCATGGGCACGCTTTCAATTTTTTTATTTATCACGGCCGTGATAGCTTACACTGTTGAGGTTCCGGTTAAATTTGTCATGTCACGGCGTGATGGCCATCATGGACAGTAGTGATGACTTCCGACTTTTGCCTTCTTTTCTTTTCAGTTTTGCTTGATCATGGCCGTGATGGTCATCACGGCTAGGCCGTGATGGGCTCTGTGTGGTACATTTTCTTCACTTTTCAACCTCTATCTTCATCCAAGCTCCATCATGGTCAATCCTGAGCATTTTATCCTTAATTTCTACAAAACAACACCACAAAACCGCCTCACCCGTTCCAAGATAAAAACTAACGAAAATCAAATTAAAATTGCCTAAACTATATGAAAATGCATGCAAAAATGTACATGAAATATGAGGTGTAATCACACTCATCAACGGGGTATGGCCCTATCCCATTCGAGAAGAAACTTTTTCAACATTCGGTTATCAGTTAGTCCTTAATTCTCATGCTCATACTCGGCGAAATTTTAAGCGACATTTCCCGCCCGGTCTCCAGCGTACCACGACTTGAAGCGATGACATCCACCACGATAAAGTATGCACCCGGAGAGCGAAGGAAATGTATCAATCGAACTTTCATCAAGTATATAACATTAGAATCAATGAATAACTATTTTAACTGAATGAAGAAAAAGTTTTTCCCCAAACATCCAACTTTGGACAATTCAAGATCCAATACAATGGCGGTACATTAAGCACGTACACGTGTGCTCATTAGTATTGTATCTCAAACAGAAACTAAGGCTTTACTAATTATTGTGGGCATATTCTCGGATCAAATAAATTTTCAAGTAAATACATTAAAACTCCCATGAAAGCTTTTGACCAAAAGCGTACCTTAGAGACAACCCCGGTTGTTATTGTGCAAAGACACCAGAGAAGTGAACAAGCGAGGCGGTAGCACTATGCAGCGAGTCAAAGACACTTGTACACCTGCCAACCTTGCTCAGGAATCCTAAACAGCAACAATATATCATTATTCAAATGCATAAAAAAAAAATCTATCCATTTTAATAATGCACACAAATCAAAAGAACCATTTATTCATTGGTATGCAATGAGCCAATGAGGAACTTCGAGAACATATAAGCTACTCAACGTGCTCGAGTGTACTCTACAATACATATCTCGTTGAAGAGTCACATGGACCCTTCTTCCACAGCCCAAGTCACAATATCCTAAAACAATTGAAAAGATTCCACCTAAGTCGGTTTCACATAAGCTAACGGTAAAGCCCCTTTGTCACTCAGCTTTCTCTCATCAACTCGGGAACTTTTCTCCTTACTCAATCAGTTAGTTGTACTCAAAATAGAAAATATCTTCCATCAATGTGCCAAATAAAGATTAAACATTCTAACTTATACAAATAAATACTTGAATCAATAAAAAATAGAGTTGAAAAATAAACATTCAGAATGAAAAAATTTACTCAGTCACCAAAAACTTTTAAAAAATCCTTAGAAATTTTTTCCTCAACCGATGTGGGTCTATAGTAGGCAAATGCAAGTGCCTGATTCCACGACTTGAACATGTGACCTTCTTATGACATGCAACAACTTTAGCTCTTGCATGAAGGCTCCGCCTCAGCCTCGATAGTTAAATAATAAAATTTAATTGTTTTCTTATAGCAATATTACTTCATATCCCTGATGGGTTGTGTTTTTTCCTTAGTCTTGGGGCCTTAATTCTTTAAGGTGTCAAATTGTCGCCTACCTTTCTTTTCAACAAACTTACTAACAAAGAGGTACTGTAATAAAATCCTACTCTGGTTTGTAGCAACAGTTTTTGAAGAGACAGTCCACAATTTTGCATCACATAAAAGTTGTACTCGATTAATTGTGGTTCCAAATTCCAAATGACAAATATTGCTCAATGACAATGAAATTCGGCAATGATTGACCATATGCAACCAGGAAGGTACAGAACTACTCATGCTTACCATACTGCCATATCTTATATAACCAAACCAAAAAAACAGTATACACCAAGACCAGATAGCATAAGTCCTATCTTAGATTTTAAATAACAATAATAACAACAAAAAACACCTACACTATACACGGTGATGTTATGTGGAAATTCTGTGTATCTGCAATGAATCAACTATGAAATTAATCAACCATCTAAAAGTTCTGAAAAATGTAACCAAGATAACAAATACCACATATAGCTATTGTTATAGTTTGGAATGCCAAAAATAAGAAAAAACCTAAGTACTAGGTAGTGCACTGATAATAAATATTAAAAAAAAAACCATCTGGAAACAACATTCTAGAAGTGTGCAGAAAATAAGTTTCCCATCATAAGTTGATCTTGCTACTAGTCAGATCCAAGTTAGAAGCACATACAAGTGGGCCACTTCAACAAACAACCTTTTTTTTTCTCCAGAATAAAGCATATGATTGGGAACCAAAATGCAGCTTCCTTAAAATGGAATGAGAAACATGAAACAAATCACTTTCCATCATAATTCGAGGGGCAACACACGTAGAAAAAATAGAAATGATTAGTTTCAAACAATTTATAAAAAAACAAAAGTGTGATTCAAAAGGATTCAGCGTTTGAAGCCAATAAATAAAGCAATTGCAAAAAAAAATCCTCAGAAAGCCAATGTCAGGCATATATGCATTCTACAATATATTCGATGATTCCAAAAAGGGGGATATTAGATATCATAACAGTCCAACAGTATTATTGCAAAACAATAAACAGACACCTATATCGCTCATGAGCCTTTTGTTTCTCTATCTCCTCCCTGCAGACAACTACGTCAGGACAAGGCAAAATGTAGACAACTGAATGTGACAAAGATAGTTGGCTGACATGGCAAAATACAAGAATGTGTGATATACCTTTCACACCTTGGGGAGTTCTGTTTTCTTCTCCGGTGGGAGGGAGAAGCGAAGAGAAGTGGAAGCGCGAAGCAAAGCGAGCAGCGGAGATCGGCGAGCAGCAGGGAGAGACAGAGATGGGAGGCCGCGACGAAGTAGTAGGGACGGCGAGCATAGAGCGGTGAGAGAGATGGGGAAGAAGTGACAAAGGAATGAAAAACAAAAGAATGGAAGAGGGCGCGGAACAGATGGAGGGAATGAAAATAGAAACATAGGGTTTTGTCAAATATTACACATCGGTTTAGAAAAAACCGATGTGGTTAGTCATATTTCACATCGGTTTAAATTTAACGGATGTAGAAACTTACGATTTAATTTAAAATTTCATTTTTTTTTAAATTTATTACATCGGTTATATTAAAACCAATGTGTAATCTTATGGCTGATTAAAAAAAATTTGTTTTTATTTCCCTTTTCCACATCGGTTATACAAAAACCGATGTCTAATCTTATGTCTGATAAATTTTTTTTTTGGTTTAACTTTTCCACATCGGTTTTAATAAAAACCGATGTTAAATATTTTTATTACATCGGTTTTAATAATAACCGATGTTAAAATATTTCAGTTTAATTTCAAAAATGCCACCCCTCTCTATTTCACATCGGTTCTGTTAAAACCGATGTTAAAAACCCGATGTTAAATGCATATTTTGCACTAGTGAGAGTTAATAATATTGTTGCCCTAGAGGATGATCAGGGGGGTAAGGTGGAGTCTCAGAATGGTTTGTGTAGATTAGCTAATGATTACTTCTCTAATCTTTTTGCGGGTTGCTCAAGTCAGTTGGCCCCTGTGATTGATAATGTTGAGTTAAGCTCTTGGTAGAAGATAATAATTTGCTTTTGGCTCCTTTTAGTGCTGATAAGTTTAAGAAGGCAGCGCTTGGTATGCACCCTGATAAAGCCCCAGGGCCAGATTGGCTTAATGCGGCTTTCTACCATCGGTTTTGGGAGTTATGTGGTAATGATTTGGTTTTGGCTTGCATGCAGTGACTTGATGAAGGTACTCTCCTTAAGGAAATTAATAATACAAATATATCTCTTATCCAAAAGTGTGAGCATCCTTCCTCTATGAGAGATCTTTGTCCAATTTCCCCTTGTAATGTTATTTACAAAATCTTGTCAAAGACTCTTGCTAATAGGTTGGCGCAGGTTATTGATAAATATGTTTCTGAGGAGCAGTCAGCTTTTGTGGCTGGAAGATCTATCGTGGATAATGCACTAATAGCCACTGAAATTATCCATTTTATGAAATGCAAAAGGAATGGTACGAGAAAGGGGCGCTATGGCTGAAGCTTGATTTTAGCAAGGCTTATGGCCAAAGTTAGTTGGGCTTACCTTAAAGAAATCATGTTGAAGATGGGTTTTGCTAGTCGGTGGGTTAATTGGATGTTGATGTGTGTGTCCTCGGTGGTGTATTCAGTCTTGATGAATAATGGGAATGCGGGCGTTGTTTTGCCAGGTCGAGGTCTTAGGTAGAGTGACCCACTTTCACCTTATCTCCATATCCTTTGTACCGAAGGCCTTTCATCCTTTATCAAGTGTGCTGAGCGTCGAGGTATGATTCACGGTGTTAAAATTTGTAGAAGAGCTCCTATTATTACCCGTTTACTTTTAAGTGGGTGATAGTTTTTTGTTTATGAGAGCAAATGAGCAGGAAATTGGGCATATTAAAGAAATACTTACTGAGTATCAATTGGATTCGGGTCAAACAATTAATTTATCCAAGTCCGAAATGTTGTTTAGTCAAAATGTGTTGCCCGATCTTCGTGCTACCCTCTGTGATATGTTAGGTGTTCAGGAGCGCCCTGGTGTGGGTAAATATCTTGGCCTCCCATCGTTCATTGAAAGGAACAAGAGGATGTTTTTCATTATGTTACGGATCGCATCTGGAAGAAGATTGGCTCTTGGAGAGGAAAAACTTTGTCTATGGCCGGTAAAGAGATTTTGATAAAGTCGGTGGCTCAAGCAATACCATCTTATTGTATGGGTATGTATCTCATTCCGCCTTCTCTTAGTGATTAAATTCAAAGGATGCTTAATTCTTTTTGGTAGGGCTCAAAAAATAAGGAGGCTAAGGGTATTAGATGGCTTTATTGGGATAAACTTTCTATGCCAAAAATTTATGGTGGTCTTGGCCCCGAAATTTACGTGCTTTTAATTTGGCTATGTTGGGTAAACAAGCTTGGAATTTTTTTAAAGTATCCAGGATGCCCTCGAGTCTCCAAAGCTAAATATTTTTTCAAGGGATTTTTAGAAGCTAGTATGGGTCACAATCCTTCTTATGCATGGAGAAGCATTTGTATGTCTAAAGCTCTTGTTAAACATGGTGTTAGATGGAGTATTAGAGGAGGAGATCAAATCCCGATTATTGGTGCTCCTGGTTACGTGATGAAGGGCAAGTGCATGGCATGGCTATGGCTCGTGGGCTCTTATCTAGCATGAGAGTGAAAGATCTCTGGTTGCCAAATGCTAAAAGCTGGGATTGTGGTCTTGTTCGGCCACTTTGTTCCGCATGATGAGGTAAGAGGATCATTAGCACCCCTCTCACGTGTTCGGTGCGTCGGGACTGCATGGTGTGGAAATCATATTCTAAGCGGCATTTATTCGGTGAAGTCTGCATATAATCTGGCCATCACCTCTTTAGTGGATTTGTCTGATGAACTGATCTACGTGAGTATGGAGATTGGATGGCCATTTGGAAGCTTAAGGTTCCCCCTAGAGTAAAAATTTTCCTATGGAGAGCTTGTAGATTGAAGGAATGTTAGTTATAACCATATTCTGTTATTTCAGTTATGTTAGTTATAGTTAGTTTCTGTAATTAGATGCAGCTGTTATGATTGTAACTAACAACTCCTATTTGTTAGCCTATTTATTATTATATATATAGATGGTGAATAGGACCCTTTGTAATACAGTGAGCATATACATCCATAAACACATAAAATATAATGAGAAGTAATTCAGTTAGCAAGGGTCTAGTTATTTTACATGGTATCTAGAGCCATATCCTGGAAATCGTTTTCTTGAAAGTTACTGTCAATCATGGCTAAAGATGATGAAAGCTCTTCCAACAAGAATGAAGATTCATCATCCTCACCCGAAAAAAATAAGAAACATGTTGATTCACCATCATCTCCATAAAAGAAAGGAAACGACGGATGTATTGACATTATGTCGCCCTTCTTTCTCCATGCTTCGGATTAGCCGGGACAATTGTTCGTGAGTGAGCTCCTCAACGATGAAAACTATGGTGAATGGGTCGCGGACATGAGTAATGCACTATATGCCAAGAACAAGATTGGCTTTGTAGATGGTACCCTCCTCATGCCAGAAGTGGATTCACCAAATTTAGCTCATTGGATGCGTTGCAATGCCATGGTTTAAGTCTGGCTAAAGAATGTAATGGACAAAGAAGTTAGAAGAAGTGTTCGATATGCAGCCACAGCTAGAGAAATTTGGAAAGAATTGGAAGAAAAAATCACCAAGGGAAGTGCCCCAAGAGTTTATGAATTACATGAGCAATCACACATCTTAGGCAAGATAAGCGGTCAATTCCCACATATTACACAAAACTAAAGGGACTATGGGATGAAATTCAATCTATTTCACCCTGGCCCGAATGTAAATGTGGTGGCTGCGAGTGTGATGTCTGGAAACAGCTTGTTGAAATGCGTGAAAGAGAGCACTTGTATGATTTTCTCATGGGCCTTGATGAAGTCTTTAACACAATCAAGACTCAAATCCTAAGCATGGCACCAAAATTGACTCTCGGGTATGCTTATCACTTGGTGGCAAAGGATGAACAACGAAGAATAATTTCTGCCATGCATAAGCCAACATTGAGACTTACGCCTGGGTCTCAAATTGATCGCAAGGTAAACAAGAAAGATAGACCTACATGTGACCATTGCCAAAAGATTGGACATGTTAAAGAAGAGTGCTAGGAAATTATTGGCTACCCTCAAGATTGGAGAAAGCCACCTAGAGAAAGAAGAGAAAAGAATGCATCTTGGACCAGCAAGAAGTCAGGATCCAAGGCATCTCAGGTGAGCACAGAAGAAAGTCCTATTCCAGGCCTCTCATTCAAGCAGTATGAAAAGCTGATGCTGCAACTGCAAGGAGATCTGAGCCAATCATTGGAAAGCGAGAAATCTTCACCAACAAGAAACATGGCAGGGTAATCTTAATAATAATAAGATGTGGATAATTGATACTAGAGCAACCGAGCATATTGCATCCGATAAAACTATGTTGAAAGATATTTTGAATTGCAATGAACAATCATCAAAATCCCAAATGGCATTTGTGTGCCGAGTTAAGGGAGTGGGAAAGATTGTTCTTCCCAATGGCATGAACATTAGTAATGTTTTGTATATCCCCGAGTTCCATTGCAATCTCCTCTCTGTTAGTAAGCTCACAAAAGAGTATAATTGCTCCATAACCTTTGTGAGTGAATCTTGTTCTATACGAGGACTTACCCTAGAAGAAGCGATTAGGAAGGGTAGGCATCAACATGGTCTTTACTTCCTAGATTCCACTAATGATGGAGGAATGGCCATGAAGGTTGGAAAACCAACTGATTCAAAAGCTGTGGCATTCTAGGCTAGGACACACTTCTACGGCCAAAATCATTAGTATAGGATCTATACTTGTTGTAGTTAGTAATAATGATAGCATTCCTTGTGATTCTTGTATGAAGGCCAAACAAACAAGGCTGGCTTTTCCTTTAAGTTCTATAAAAACTAGTTCTTGCAATTGGTTCCATTATAGGGGCTCATTATTTCCTAACTATAGTTGATGATTTTAGTAGAGGGGGTGTGGGTGTATCTCATGAAACCTAAGTCTAAGGTAGACCATTGCCTACAAGCTTTTATACGCATGATTGAAACTCAATTTCATAAGAAAGTTAAGAGGATAAGATCGGATAATGGCCTAGAATTCCTTGCCATTAGCATGCAAAGGTTTTATGAGAAAAATGGAATCTTAATGGAACTTTCATGTACTTATACTCCACAACAAAATGGAGTTGTGGAGAGAAAACACAGACATATCTTAGAAATAGCTAGAGCTATTAGATTCCACTCTGGACTTCCCATTCAATTTTGGGGTGAATGTGTGCAAACTGCTGTACACATTATCAATAGACCTCCCCCTAGGGTCATTGGCGGCAAAACCCCTTATGAGATCATTTTTGGAAGAAAGCCAAGTTATGACCACTTAAGAGTTTTTGGTTGTCTTGTTTATGCTTTAAAAACTAGGAGGGAAGGGAAGTTTGATGAGAGGGGGAGAGCTTGTGTGTTTCTAGGATACCCTATTGACGAGAAATGCTACAAGGTTTATGGCCTCATAACCAAAGAAGTCTTAGTGTCCAGAGATGTCATATTTTCTGAAACTGAATTTCCTTTTAAGACAATGCATGAGACTAATGAAAACTTAAATGAAAATAATGTGTTTTGGGAAGATAACATAGATTACATGAAGAATATCCATAACAGTGAAGCAAAGATCAAAATCGGGATCTGCGAGGTCATCGACACTATAGATCTAACTGCTAATAATGATGAGACTGAGAATTTAGAAAATAGGACTCAGAACAATCAAAGGCATAGTGAAAGAGTAAGACACTTACCTAGACATTTAAATGACTATAAAATTGATTTGCCATCTTCTATTATGCCCCCTACATCCAATTGTTCCTCAGGTAACACAATTCTGTATCCTATCTCTAACTATATTGCTTATGATAAATTGTCTCATTCTCACCAAGCTTTTCTAGCTGCCATCTCTGCAAAAGATGAGCCAAAATCTTTTAGACAGGCTGTGACACAGAAACATTGGAGAGATGCAATGCAAAGAGAAGTTGAAGCCTTAGAAAGAAATGGAACTTGGACTTTGGAGTCCTTACCAGAAGGCAAAAATACAGTGGATTCAAAGTGGATTTACAAAATAAAATATAAGCCAAATGGAGAAATAGAGGGGTACAAGGCCAGATTAGTTGCAAGAGGTTTCACTCAGAAAGAAGGGGAAGATTTTCATGAGACTTATGCTCCAGTTGCTAAACTTGTTCTGATGAAGGTGCTTATTGACAATTGCAGCCAAGAAAGGGTGGATTATTCACCAATCAGATGTGAATAATGCATTCCTTCATGGAGACTTGAAAGAAGATATCTACATGAAGATTCCTCAAGGATTTGCAAAGAAAGGAGATACAAGAGTTTGCAAGTTGAAAAGGTCCCTTTATGGCCTGAAACAAGCCTCAGGAGGAACTGGTATCAAAAGTTCACCACATCCCTCCATGCCATAGGCTTCACACAATCAAAAGCAGATCACTCTCTTTTCATTGACAAGGCAAAAGGAGTTTTCCTCACTGCACTCATCTATGTAGATGATGTCATTTTAGCAGGAGATGACTTTCAGTTTATGACAGAAGTCAAAAACTATCTTGATCAATCATTCAGTATAAAAGATCTTGGAACCTTGAAGAATTTCCTAGGCATAGAAGTTGCAAGATCAGCTGATGGAATTGTTCTAAGTCAAAGAAAATACACTCTGGACATCCTCCATGAGACAAAGATGAAGAATAGCAGAAAAAAGTAAGTTCCCTATAGAACAAAAGCGCAACCTCGGGGTGAATGAAAAGGATCACGACATTGATGCATCAAGGTATAGAAGACTGTTGGGAAAAGCTGTTGTATTTGACTATTACTAGGCCGAGATATCACCTATGCAGGTGAATACTGTGCCAATTTATGAATACACCCAAACAAATTCACATGGATCTTTGTGGAAAGAATTCTTAGGTATCTCAAAACTACACCGGACAGGGGATTTTCTTGACAAACAAAGATGACTTGAGATTGCAAGCCTATTGTGATGCAAACTAGGGAGGCTGCCCCCCCACTCGAAGATCTTGCCTTTGGATACTTCATCATGTTGGGAGACTCACCCATTTCCTGGAGGACTAAAAGGCAATTAGTTGTGGCTAAGTCATCGGCAGAGAGGCGAATATAGGTCAATGACATCAACGGTGAGTGAATTAATCGGCTCGGGTGTGGTCTGCTGAGTGAGTTAGGATCAACACACAAGCAGAACCAACTCGCATGTTTTGTGACAACCAAGCTGCATTGCATATAGCAATGAATCAGTCTACCATGAAAGAACAAAACATGTAGAAATAGATTGCTACTTTGTAAGAGAAAGAATACAATCAGGTGACATAGAAGCTTTGAAAATTGGAACAAAGGATCAAGTGGCAGATGTTTTTACTAAGCCACTAGGCAGAGAGAGATTTGAATTTCTGGTCAGCAAATTGGGCATTAAGAACATTCATGCACCAACTTGAGGGGGAGTGAAGGAATGTTAGTTATAACCATATTCTGTTATTTCAGTTATGTTAGTTATAGTTAATTTCTGTAATTAGATGCAGCTGCTATGATTGTAACTAACAACTCCTATTTGTTAGCCTATTCATTATTATATATATAGATGATGAATAGGACTCTTTGTAACACAATGAGCATATACATCCATAAACACATAAAATATAATGAGAAGTAATTCAGTTAGCAAGGGTCTAGTTATTTTACATAGACCGTCTTCCAACTAGATTACAGCTCCAAAGCAAATGTATTTCCTGCTCCAGTTCTTGTGTTGCTTGTGATAATGATATGGAGAGTGTTTGGCAGATCTTGATTACTTGCTCTCTTGCGATAGATTGCTGGAAAAAATGCCATCTTTAGAATCATATATCGCCTCCCATTATCTCAGCAAACTCTTTCAAGGAACTTTGTTTCCAGGTACTTGCTACTTTGAACCATTACTCTAGAGCAAACTTTGCTATGATTTTATGGAGAGCTAGGAATGAAAAACTGTGGGAAGGGAATGTTTTAACAGCAGACCAAATTGTGAACCGTGCAGGATCTTGCCTTTGTGACTGGGTGCAAGCTAGAGAAGTCGATGACTAGCTGCATGGGAATTTTGTTTCTTAGTTACCTTGCGTTTGGACTGCACCTGGGCCTCGCCAATTTAAATGTAATGTTGATGCCGGTTTTTCAACAGACCTTGGAAGGACAGGTATTGGAATATGTATCAGAGATGAATATGGTAAGTTTATTGTGGTTAAAACAGACTTTGTTCTTTTTGTCTCCCAATTCTCGAGGGAGAAGCCACTAGTCTCCTAAAAGCTATTCGGTGGGTTCAAAGTTTAGGTTTTGATCGTGTTGTCTTTGACTGTGTGGTTTTTTAGCAGATCAAGCAAGCATATGATAAAAGTCATTTCTGATTTGGGAGCTACCATTCAAGACTGCTCCTTTTTAATTTCTTTATTTATAAACTTTGGTGTAAGTTTTGTTAAGAGACAAACGAATAGTATTGCTTATTCCTTAGCTAGTTTCTCTATTTTTCAGTATGTTCCACCTTGTATTGGGTCTTTGATTTTTAATAAGATGTATTAAGCTTTTTCCTTAAAAAAAAAAAAAGGGTTCTTGAATTAGCAAGCTTAAATTGGTTGCTGTTATATAAATCATTTTTCTTATAAAGAACTAAAGTAACATTGTAAACTTAAAAACTTAACTGTGCGGTTCTATCGTATTCGGCCAATTAAAGCTATCAAAAATCAGATAAATGTTTGGGATTGATAGGGAAATGGCAATGCCCCTCAATAAAATCATTTCGGCAAATAATTGCACACACATATTGATAACAATATATATATACCTTTATCTTATTTTTATGGACCCTCAACCAATAGCGTGCATATGAGCACGTTGGTAGGCATGTTCCAGGATAGTCCCACGTACGTTTTTTCTAATTGCGAGTGTGGGCAGGGTGGATAAGTATAGATAGGTACCACAATAGTTTATCAACTCATTGGCTATTTTTTTCTTCCATATATTATTATTATATTTATTGCACATATCAGAAATCAGACAATCGATACATGCAGAGGTTCTGCCCGTATGCCCGTGCTGTGGAAAATATTAAACCGTGTTTTGTAATTCCACGAGACACACGTTGTAACTTGTAAATTTGTAATTTTTTATTTTATTTTGTTAAACGAAAAATTTATGGGAGAGGAAGTTAACAAGTTGCTGCACCTTATCCTCATGGAAAACTTCTGAACTCTGAAGTATATGGATGAATACTTTTTTTTTCCTGAAAATATATGGAAGAATACTAGATAAGAATGAAGTTATGTTTTAACTAACTTATTTTTCTTTTATCTCCGAACTTGTCTCAATTTTCAATGTGGTAATTAAACTATTATTTATTATTTAATTATGAAATTGTAACGAACCTATTATGCGCTAGTTTCCGGGTCGCATGTTCTATAGTCGTATGATAAGGTTGGCCCAAAAGGTCCCTTGAAGCGGGCTCATGGTGATATAAAGTGGATCCAATATCTGCTAAGGGCAACTCAACCTGGGAGGGAACTATATGTAATATACCTTTTTAAGAATTTCAATTTTGTCGTTTAATTTTATTTGAGATCACAATGATTTTATGAAGTAAGAATTTTGAATTAAGAGAAAATAAATAGGCAAAGGAAAGGATTTTGATACCCTTCCTATAGGACCAATAGTTAGATGACCACTATTTTAACTTTACCGTGTAACGTATATACAAAAAAAAAAAAAAAACTGTCACGTGATATTACTTATTATTTAGGTACTACAATTTTATTTTTTTCATAATATTAATTAAAATAAAGATAAATAATAATTAAAATGACATAACATTGTAAAACAGTTATAACTTAGTAACTGGTTCACGAATAAAGGGTATCTTTTTCATGGTTAACGGAGCAATGCCCTTTTAGAACAAAAGAAATAAAACGACAAGAAAATAATAAGCAATGGTCCTTATTCAAAGGCTCTCTTGAGTTGTGCACCAGTGGTTATTAGAAGCACTAAACCATGGTTCATTGTTTGCAAAATAAAAATAAAACAAAAAAAGCACTCAACCATTAACATGTAATAACATGTTCCCTTTCTTATTGGGCCCAAAATAAGAGGAACATTGTAGACGACAGAGCCCATGACCCAAACAAAAATCAGGCCTTAATGGACTAGAATGAGTGACTGACAAACGGCATACCACCAGTTGAGCCCAATAAAAACAGAAACTAGCAAAAGACGAATCTACCCTCCTACCATTTGTCGTTTAATTTTATTTGAGATCACAATGATTTTATGAAGTAAGAATTTTGAATTAAGAGAAAATAAATAGGCAAAGGAAAGGATTTTGATACCCTTCCTATAGGACCAATAGTTAGATGACCACTATTTTAACTTTACCGTGTAACGTATATACAAAAAAAAAAAAAAAACTGTCACGTGATATTACTTATTATTTAGGTACTACAATTTTATTTTTTTCATAATATTAATTAAAATAAAGATAAATAATAATTAAAATGACATAAAATTTTAAAACAGATTATAACTTAGTAAGCTGGTTCACGAATAAAGGAGTATCTTTTTTCAGTTAACGGAGCAATGCCCTTTTAGAACAAAAGAAATAAAACGACAAGAAAATAATAAGCAATGGTCCTTATTCAAAGGCTCTCTTGAGTTGTGCACCAGTGGTTATTAGAAGCACTAAACCATGGTTCATTGTTTGCAAAATAAAAATAAAACAAAAAAAGCACTCAACCATTAACATGTAATAACATGTTCCCTTTCTTATTGGGCCCAAAATAAGAGGAACATTGTAGACGACAGAGCCCATGACCCAAACAAAAATCAGGCCTTAATGGACTAGAATGAGTGACTGACAAACGGCATACCACCAGTTGAGCCCAATAAAAACAGAAAGTAGCAAAAGACGAATCTACCCTCCTACCATTGTCACAACTCCGTTGAGCTCATCCATGCGTTCATTACAAGAACCTGTGTAAAATGGTCTTTACATGATTTTACAAATATACCCTCGTCTTTTACAAAACCCTAGTGCCTCATATATACCCTGTTCTGCGTTGAAGCCTCACTTCTCTTGAAACCCCAATTCTTCGATTTCGCAACAATGCCGCCGAAGTTCGATCCCTCACAGGTCGTCGACGTGTACGTCAGAGTTACCGGCGGCGAGGTCGGTGCGGCGAGTTCACTCGCTCCGAAGATCGGACCTCTCGGTCTCTCTCCGAAGAAGATCGGAGAAGACATCGCGAAGGAGACGGCGAAGGACTGGAAGGGGCTGAGGGTGACGGTGAAGCTGACGGTGCAGAACCGTCAGGCGAAGGTGTCGGTGGTTCCTTCCGCGGCGGCGCTAGTCATCAAGGCGTTGAAGGAGCCGGAGAGAGATCGTAAGAAGACGAAGAACATCAAGCATAATGGAAACATCTCACTCGATGACGTCATCGAGATAGCTAGGAGTTATGAAGCCGAGATCGATGGCGAAGGATCTAAACGGCACCGTGAAGGAGATTCTAGGAACCTGCGTGTCCGTTGGATGCACCGTTGATGGAAAGGATCCTAAGGATTTGCAACAGGAGATCACTGATGGAGATGTTGAAGTGCCTCTCGATTGAGGAGGAGGTCTTGTTCTTTGTTTTACCTAATCGCTATTATTTTAATTTAGCATAATATAAATTTTGGAAAGTGTTGAAGATTGTGCTGAATTCGTTTACTGTTTTGAGTAATTGAGATAATTTTGATATATTTTGCCTTCAGCTTTAGAACGATAATATTGTTTTTTATGATTTTGTCATGTGATCAGATAGCATCGTCCTTTTAAGGTGTTGTCTTTATTAGATAAATTGTGATGAATTAGATTGTGTTAGATAGCTCGATGATCAGCTGAGTTTTATGGTAGAATTTTAGATTCATGCTGTTTATTTTTGGTCGCACTGTCATATAGACGAAAGAGGAATGACGAGCACTACAATATGGTTTAAGGGTGCATTTTGATGGCTTATTTAATCGCTTATTCAATAAGTATCTTTTAAATAAGCTTAAAACAGCTTATTTGAATAAGCTTATCAGATAAGCTTATGAAAATAAAGCTAAAAGGAACTTGTAGGATGATAATACATTATTTTCATAAGCCATTTGAATTATTTTGATAAATTATTCTCATAAGTACAAATAAGCTCTCAAAATTTGAATTATTTGTTGTTTTTGTGTCACTACTTAGTACTATGCTGCTGATTGACAATCCTGCTGATTGATTATTCTCACATATCTAGCATGAATTTCTTGATACTAGAATACCTAATTCTAATTTTGCTACTGTAGGAGTTCTGGAGTTGCCATTTAACTGAAAAGGTTACTTGATTTTGGTCGACTCATTTTCCTATCTCTTTTTCCCCAAATTTTGTTTGTGTTGAGTCCTTGATAACTTGCTTTTATCTTGTTGTCTCTTTCTCTCTCATAACATTGAGAAATAAAGAAGAAAAGAGGAGAGGATCTTGGGCTTGGTAGCCTACAGGGCTACTTAGCATTTTCCATTGGAGTAAACATTAAATGTTGTGTGTATACATTTGCCTATTAGAAAATGATTAGTGATGGATAAACTTCAATCTATTTGCAAGCACACAGTGTTATTTTATGCCTTATTTGTTAATATGTACTTACGATTAAGTTTGTTGGATGATACTTGTGTGGGAGAGTATGTCTCATTGGGACTGTCATTGCATTTTGAAAATATTTTTCACTATAACATTTCCCACAAAAAATTCTCGTGATATCGGCTATATGGACACCGTCAAATATAAATTCTTCCTCTTCCTCTGGGAGAATCTTTACCCATGGGTTATGTGGATCATACTGTTTAAGAATAAATTCTTGCATAATATTTATTATATTAATTAATCATCAATTGTTATCAGCTCACAAAGTAATGATGTCTTGATTCTGGCCTAATGCATCTTCCTAAGGAACACAGTGTTAATGCAAAAGTTTTGAATGCAAAGCATGCCACTGTTTTTTTGTGTGGTATTTGATGCCCATTAATGAGGGGCTGAGGGATGTTTCTTATAATGCATGTTGAGATAGAAAAGGCCCTTTATCCAAAAAGAGAAAAGAAAAGAAAAGAAAAGGCCCAAATAGATCTGAATCTCTATTTTGTATTTCCTCGGCTATTGTTCTAGTGTTTGTCCACGTGGGTTGCTTTACCACCGTGAATTGGCTCGATTTGTTCTCCTCTTTTACCCCATTTCTGTTCCTTGGTTTTGAAGCCATTGGTCGATGGCCACCAAGTTATCCTCGTTGTTTGTTCACTGCCCTCACATTGCCTCATTTTTTTTCCGGAGTTTCCTCTCGACCCTTGGTTTCCAACCGTAACACCAACCCCGATTCTTCTATACTTCAATACTTTTTGTATATATAGCTCTTGATTTCTCCTTGCTGATTCAATCATTCAACCGATCAATATCTTTTTTCAAATATCTCTGAGAAATTTTCAGCTTTTCTTTTTCTTGCGACCCTCTGTGTGTTATTCTCTCTCTCTCTCTCTCTCTCTTTGTTTTATCCAGGGACATTGAGAGAGATCGACGAATAAGAATAAAGCTTCTTCCGTATCGCCCAAGTCAATAGCAATCAAGCCTTACATATTAACATTTGTTTGGTACCAAATAAACCGCAATGGCAAGAGAGCTCAGCAGGCACACGATGAAGCCCTGGATGGAGGTTGCTCCTACGCTTCTGGATTTCCATAGGAAGCCCTCCACTACTCCCAAACTAGAGACCATTTTGGAAGACACGGCTGAAGAATTTGATAGTGAAGAAGATGGTCTTGCCGACTTTTGATTGTTTTTAGCTTTTATTAAGACAGGGCATACATTGTATATTTGCAATTGGCCATTTCTTGCGTCCATGTTCTTCAAATGAATAGGGAGACGTCACTTAAAACAATCTAGCGGCAGATGGGAATTATCAGAGATGAGGCATTTGTAAATGTCTTCCTCTTTGAATCTGATATGATTCATCATTCATAGTTGGATTTGTATATAATAAAGTGAAACAATACCAAGCAGCTCATAAATTTGTGGGTGCTTGGTACTCTACGATAAAAGATTAAATATGTTTTCGGTATGTGAAAATATAGCATTCTTTAATTTTGGTTTCTTTTTTTTTTATTTA
>JAUPTC010001157.1:0-28251 GCA_030762895.1 Sophora flavescens
TAACTGTGCCAATTTGTACTTCTTTGGTCCTATTGGAGCCCAAATGGACTTGTTTGATCCAAATAGAACCCAAATGGACTTTTTAGGTCTTATAGGACCTAATTGGGCCAATTTGCACTTCTTTGGTCCTAATGGAGCCCAAATGGACTTGTTTGATCCTAATAGATCCCAAATGGACTTATTAGGTCATAAAGGACCTAACTGTGCCAATTTGTACTTCTTTGGTCCTATTGGAGCCCAAATGGACTTGTTTGATCCTAATAGATCCCAAATGGACTCTTTAGGTTATATAGGACCTAACGGGGCAAATTTGTACATCTTTGGTCCTAATGGAGCCCAAATGGACTTGTTTGATCCTAATAGAGCCCAAATAGACTTTTTAGGTCATATAGGACCTAATTGGGCCAATTTGTACTTCTTCGGTCCTAATGGAGCCCAAATGGTCTTGTTTGACCCTAATAGAGCCCAAATGGACTTGTTTGATCCTAATAGAGCCCAAATGGACTTTTTAGGTTATATAGGACCTTACTGTGTCAATTTGTACTTCTTTGGTCCGATTGGAGCCCAAATGGACTTGTTTGATCCTATTAGAGCCCAAATGGACTTTTTAGGTCATATAGGACCTAATTGGGTCAATTTGTACATCTTTGGTACTAATGGAGCCCAAATGGACTTGTTTGATCCTAATAGAGCCCAAATGGACTTTTTAGGTCATATAGGACCTAACTGTGCTAATTTGTACTTCTTTGGTCCTAATGGAGCCCAAATGGACTTGTTTGATCCTAATAGAGCCCAAATGGACTTTTTAGGTCATATTGGACCTAATTGTGCTAATTTGTACTTCTTTGGTCCTATTGGAGCCCAAATGGACTTGTTTGATCCTAATAGAGCCCAAATGGACTTTTTAGGTCATATAGGACCTAATTGGGCCAATTTGTACTTCTTTGGTCCTAATGGAGCCCAAATGGTCTTGTTTGACCCCTTATAGAGCCCAAATGGACTTGTTTGGTCCTAATAGATCCCAAATGGACTTGTTAGGTCATAAAGGACCTAACTATGCCAATTTGTACTTCTTTGGTCCTATTGGAGCCCAAATGGACTTGTTTGATCCTAATTGAGCCCAAATGGACTTTTTAGGTTATATAGGACCTAACGGTGCAAATTTGTACATTTTGGTCCTAATGGAGCCCAAATGGACTTGTTTGCTCCTAATAGAGCCCAAATGGACTTTTTAGGTCATATAGGACCTAACTGTGCCAATTTGTACTTCTTTAGTCCTATTGGAGCCAAATGGACTTGTTTGATCCTAATAGAGCCAAATGGACTTTTTAGGTTATATAGGACCTAACGGGGAAAATTTGTACATCTTTGGTCCTAATGGAGCCCAAATGGACTTGTTTGCTCCTAATAGAGCCCAAATGGACATTTTAGGTCATATAGGACCTAACTGGGCGAATTTGTACTTCTTTGGTCCTATTGGAGCTCAAATGGACTTGTTTGATCATAATAGAGCCCAGATGGACTTTTTAGGTCATATAGGACCTAACTGGGCCAATTTGTACTTCTTTGGTCCTATTGGAGCCCAAATGGACTTGTTTGATCCTAATAGAGCCCCAATGGACTTGTTTGATCCTAATAGAGCCCATATGGACTTGTTAGGTGATAAAGGACCTAACTGGGCCAATTTGTACTTCTTTGGTCCTAATGGAGCCCAAACGTACCTGTTTGATCCTAATAGAGCCCAAATGGACTTTTTAGGTCATAAAGGACATAACTGGGTCAATTTGTACTTCTTTGGTCCAAATGGAGCCCAAATGGACTTGTTTGACCCTAATAGAGCCCCAATGGACTTGTTTGATCCTAATAGAGCCAAAATGCACTTTTTAGGTCATATAGGACCTAACAGGGCCAATTTGTACTTCTTTGGTCCTATTGGAGCCCAAATGGACTTGTTTGATCCTAAAAGAGCCCATATGGACGTGTTAGGTCATAAAGGACCTAACTGGGCCAATTTGTGCTTCTTTGGTCTTATTGGAGCCCAAATGGACTTGTTTAATCCTAATAAAGCCAAAATGCACTTTTTAGGACATATAGGACCTAACAGGGCCAATTTGTACTTCTTTGGTCCTATTGGAGCCCAAATGGACTTGTTTGATCCTAATAGAGCCCCAATGGACTTGTTTGATCCTAATAGAGACCATATGGACTTGTTAGGTCATAAAGGACCCAACTGGGCCAATTTGTACTTCTTTGGTCGTATTGGAGCCCAAATGGACTTGTTTGATCCTAATAGAGCCCAAATGGACTTTTTAGGTCGTATAGGACCTAATTGGGCCAATTTGTACGTCTTTGGTCCTAATGGAGCCCAAATGGACTTGTTTGACCCTAATAGAGCCCAAATGGATTTGTTTGATCCTAATAGAGCCAAAATGCACTTTTTAGGTCATATAGGACCAAACTGGGCCAATTTGTACTTCTTTGGTCCTGTTGGAGCCCAAATTGACTTCTTTGATCCTAATAGAGCCCATATGGACTTTTTAGGTCATATAGGACCTAAGTGTGCGAATTTGTACTTCTTTGGTCCAATTGGAGCCCAAATGGACTTGTTTGATCCTAATAGAGCCCCAATGGACTTGTTTGATCCTAATAGAGCCCACATGGACTTGTTAGGTCATAAAGGACCTAACTGGGCCAATTTGTACTTCTTTGGTCCTAATGGAGCCCAAACGTACCTGTTTGATCCTAATAGAGCCCAAATGGACTTGTTTGATCCTAATAGAGCCCAAATGGACTTGTTAGGTCATAAAGGACCTAACTGTGCCAATTTGTACTTCTTTGGTCCTATTAGATCCCAAATGGACTTGTTTGATCCTAATAGAGCCCAAATGGACTTTTTAGGTCATATAGGACCTAACTGGGCCAATTTGTACTTCTTTGGTCCTATTGGAGCCCAAATGGACTTGTTTGATCCTAATAGAGCCCAAATGGACTTGTTAGGTCCTATAGGTCCTAATGGAGCCCATTTTAGGTCATATAAGACCTAATTGAGCCAATTTGCACTTCTTTGGTCCTAATGGAGCCCAAATGGACTTGTTTGACCCTAATAGAGCCCAAATGGACTTGTTTGATCCTAGTAGAGCCCAAATGGACTTGTTAGGTCATATAGAACCTAACCGGGCCAATTTGTACATCTTTGGTCCTAATGGAGCCCAAATTGACTTGTTTGCTCCTAATAGAGCCATAATGCACTTTTTAGGTCATATAGGACCTAACTGTGCCAATTTGTACTTCTTTGGTCCTATTGGAGCCCAAATGGACTTGTTTGATCCTAAGAGGGCCCATATGGACTTGTTAGGTCATAAAGGACCTAACTGGCCCAATTTGTACTTCTTTGGTCTTATTGGAGCCCAAATGGACTTGTTTGATCCTAATAAAGCCAAAATGCACTTTTTAGGTCATATAGGACCTAACAGGGCCAATTTGTACTTCTTTGGTCCTATTGGAGCCCAAATGGACTTGTTTGATCCTTATAGAGCCCCAATGGACTTGTTTGATCCTAATAGAGCTCATATGGACTTGTTAGGTCATAAAGGACCCAACTGGGCCAATTTGTACTTCTTTGGTCGTATTGGAGCCCAAATGGACTTGTTTGATCCTAATAGAGCCCAAATGGACTTTTTAGGTCATATAGGACCTAATTGGGCCAATTTATACTTCTTTGGTCCTAATGAAGCCCAAATGGAGTTGTTTGACCCTAATAGAGCCCAAATGGATTTGTTTGATCCTATTAGAGCCAAAATGCACTTTTTAGGTCATATAGGACCAAACTGGGCCAATTTGTACTTCTTTGGTCCTATTGGAGCCCAAATTGACTTCTTTAATCCTAATAGAGCCCAAATGGACTTTTTAGGTCATATAGGACCTAACTGTGCGAATTTGTACTTCTTTGGTCCAATTGGAGCCCAAATGGACTTGTTTGATCCTAATAGAGCCCCAATGGACTTGTTTGATCCTAATAGAGACCATATGGACTTGTTAGGTCATAAAGGACCTAACTGGAACAATTTGTACTTCTTTGGTCCTAATGGAGCGCAAACATACCTGTTTGATCCTAATAGAGCCCAAATGGACTTGTTTGATCCTAATAGAGCCCAAATGGACTTGTTTGATACTAATAGAGCCAAAATGCACTTTTTAGGTCATATAGGACCTAACTGGGTCAATTCGTACTTCTTTGGTCCTATTGGAGCCCAAATGGACTTATTTGATCCTAATAGAGCCCAAATGGAATTTTTAGGTCATATAGGACCTAACTGGGCCAATTTGTACTTCTTTGGTCCTATTGGAGCCCAAATGGACTTGTTTGACCCTAATAGAGCCCAAATGGGCTTGTTTAATCCTAATAGAGCCCAAATGGACTTGTTAGGTCATAAAGGACCTAACTGTGCCAATTTGTAATTCTTTGGTCCTAATGGAGCCCAAATGGACTTGTTTGATCCTAGTAGAGCCCAAATCGACTTGTTAGGACCTAGTTGGGCCAATCGCACCGATCGGCCCAAATGGACTTGTTTGATCCTAATAGAGCCCAAATGGACTTTTTAGGTCATATAGGACCTATCTGGGCCAATTTGTACTTCTTTGGTCCTATTGGAGCCCAAATGGACTTGTTTGATCCTAGAGGAGCCCAAATGGACTTTTTTGGTCATATAGGACCTAACTGGGCCAATTTGTACTTCTTTGGTCCTAATGGAGCCCAAATGGACTTGTTTGACCCTAATAGAGCCCAAATGGACTTGTTTGTTCCTAATAGAGCCCAAATTGACTTGTTAGGTCATAAAGGACCTAACTGTGCCAATTTGTACTTCTTTGGTCCTCTTAGATCCCAAATGGACTTGTTTGATCCTAATAGAGCCCAAATTGACTTTTTAGGTCATATAGGACCTAACTGGGCCAATTTGTACTTGTTTGGTCCTATTGGAGCCCAAATGGACTTTTTGGACCTAATTGGGCCAATTGCCCCGAACGGCCCAACTGTAATTCTTTGGTCCTAATGGAGCCCAAATGGACTAGTTTGAACCTAATAGAGCCCAAATAGACTTTTTAGGTCATATAGGACCTAACTGGCCCAATTTGTACTTCTTTGGTCCTATTGGAGCCCAAATGGACTTGTTTGATCCTAATAGAGCCCAATTGGACATTTTAGGTCATATAGGACATAATTGGGCCAATTTGTACTTCTTTGGTCCTAATTGGAGCCCAAATGGACTTGTGTGATCCTAATAGAGCCCAAATGGACTTGTTAGGTCATATAGGTCCTAAAGGAGCCAATTTTAGGTCATATAGGACCTAACTGAGCCAATTTTTACTTCTTTGGTCCTATTGGAGCCCAAATGGACTTGTTTGACCCTAATAGAGCAAAAATGAACTTTTTAGGTCATATAGGACCTAACAGGGCCAATTTGTAATTCTTTGGTCCTATTGGAGCCCAAATGGACTTGTTTGATCCTAATAGAGCCCAAATGGACTTGTTAGGTCATATAAGTCCTAATGGAGCCCATTTTAGGTCATATAAGACCTAACTGAGCCAATTTGCACTTCTTTGGTCCTAATGGAGCCCAAATGGACTTGTTTGACCCTAATAGAGCCCAAATGGACTTGTTTGATCCTAGTAGAGCCCAAATGGACTTGTTAGGTCATATAGAACCTAACTAGGCCAATTTGTACTTCTTTGGTCCTAATGGAGCAAACGCACTGTTTGATCCTAATAGAGCCCAAATGGACTTGTTTGATCCTAATAGAGCCCAAATGGACTTGTTTGATCCTAATAGAGCCCTAACTGGGTCAATTTCTACTTCTTTGGTCCTATTGGAGCCCAAATGGACTTATTTGATCTTAATAGAGCCCAAATGGAATTTTTAGGTCATATAGGACCTATCTCGGGCCAATTTTTACTTCTTTGGTCCTGTTGGAGCCCAAATGGACTTGTTTGATCCTAATAGAGCCAAAATGCACTTTTTAGGTCATATAGGACATAACAGGGCCAATTTGTACTTCTTTGGTCCTATTGGAGCCCAAATGGACTTGTTTGATCCTAATAGAGCCCAAATGAACTTTTTAGGTCATATAGGACCTAACTGGGCCAATTTGTACTTCTTTGGTCCTATTGGAGCCCAAATGGACTTATTTGATCCTAGTAGAGCCCAAATCGACTTGTTAGGACCTAGTTGGGCCAATCGCCCCGATCGGCCCAAATGGACTTGTTTGATCCTAATAGAGCCCAAATGGACTTTTTAGGTCATACAGGACCTAACTGGGCCAATTTGTACTTCTTTGGTCCTATTGGAGCCCAAATGGACTTTTTAGGTCATACAGGACCTAACTGGGCCAATTTGTACTTCTTTGGTCCTAATGGAGCCCAAATGGACTTGTGTGATCCTAATAGAGCCCAAATGGACTTGTTAGGTCATATAGGTCCTAAAGGAGCCAATTTTAGGTCATATAGGACCTAACTGAGCCAATTTGTACTTCTTTGGTCCTATTGGAGCCCAAATGGACTTGTTTGTTCCTAATAGAGCCCAAATTGACTTGTTAGGTCATAAAGGACCTAACTGTGCCAATTTGTACTTCTTTGGTCCTATTAGATCCCAAATGGACTTGTTTGATCCTAATAGAGCACAAATGGACTTTTTAGGTCATATAGGACCTAACTGGGCCAATTTGTACTTGTTTGGTCCTATTGGAGCCCAAATGGACTTTTTGGACCTAATTGGGCCAATTGCCCCGAACGGACCAACTGTAATTCTTTGGTCCTAATGGAGCCCAAATGGACTAGTTTGAACCTAATAGGGCCCAAATGGACTTTTTAGGTCATATAGGACCTAACTGGCCCAATTTGTACTTCTTTGGTCCTATTGGAGCCCAAATGGACTTGTTTGATCCTAATAGAGCCCAATTGGACATTTTAGGTCATATAGGACATAATTGGGTCAATTTGTACTTCTTTGGTCCTAATTGGAGCCCAAATGGACTTGTGTGATCCTAATAGAGCCCAAATGGACTTGTTAGGTCATATAGGTCCTAATGGAGCCAATTTTAGGTCATATAGGACCTAACTGAGCCAATTTGTACTTCTTTGGTCCTATTGGAGCCCAAATGGACTTGTTTGATCCTAATAGAGCAAAAATGACAATTTTAGGTCATATAGGACCTAACTGGGCCAATTTGTACTTCTTTGGGCCTATTGGAGCCCAAATGGACTTGTTTGACCCTAATAGAGCCCAAATGGACTTTTTAGGTCATATACGACCTAACTGGGCCAATTTGTACTTCTTTGGTCCTATTGGAGCCCAAATGGACTTGTTTGACCCTAATAGAGCACAAATGGGCTTGTTTGATCCTAATAGAGCCCAAATGGACTTGTTAGGTCATAAAGGACCTAACTGTGCCAATTTGTAATTCTTTGGTCCTACTGGAGCCCAAATGGACTTGTTTGATCCTAGTAGAGCCCAAATCGACTTGTTAGGACCTAGTTGGGCCAATCGCCCCGATCGGCCCAAATGGACTTGTTTGATCCTAATAGAGCCCAAATGGACTTTTTAGGTCATATAGGACCTATCTGGGCCAATTTGTACTTCTTTGGTCCTATTGGAGCCCAAATAGACTTGTTTGATCCTAGTGGAGCCCAAATGGACTTTTTAGGTCATATAGGACCTAACTGGGCGAATTTGTACTTCTTTGGTCCTAATGGAGCCCAAATGGACTTGTTTGACCCTAATAGAGCCCAAATGGACTTGTTTGATCCTAATAGAGCCCAAATTGACTTGTTAGGTCATAAAGGACCTAACTGTGCCAATTTGTACTTCTTTGGTCCTATTAGATCCCAAATGGACTAGTTTGAACCTAATAGAGCCCAAAAGGACTTTTTAGGTCATATAGGACCTAACTGGTACAATTTGTACTTCTTTGGTCCTAAAGGAGCCCAAATGGACTTGTTTGACCGTAATAGAGCCCAAATGCACTTTTTAGGTCATATAGGACCTAACTGGGCCAATCTGTACATCTTTGGTCCTATTGGAGCCCAAATAGACTTGTTTGATCCTACTAGAGCCCAACTGGACATTTTAGGTCATATAGGACCTAACTGGGCCAATTTGTACTTCTTTGGTCCTATTGGAGCCCAAATGGACTTGTTTGATCCTAATAGAGCCCAAATGGACTTTTTACGTCATATAGGACCTAACTGGGCCAATTTGTACTTCTTTGGTCCTATTGGAGCCCAAATGGACTTGTTTGATCCTAATAGAGCCCAAATGGACTTGTTAGGTCATATAGGACCTAACTGGGCCAATTTGTACTTCGTTGGTCCTATTGGAGCCCAAATGGACTTGTTTGATCCTTATATAACCCAAATGGGCTTTTTAGGTCATATAGGACCCTACTGGGCCAATTTGTACTTCTTTGGTCCTATTGGAACCCAAATGGACTTGTTTGATCCTAATAGAGCCAAAATGCACTTTTTAGGTCATATAGGACCTAACTGGGCCAATTTTTACTCCTTTTGTCCTATTGGAGCCCAAATGGACTTGTTTGATCCTAATAGAGCCTAACTGGACATTTTTAGGTCATATAGGACATATCTGGGCCAATTTTTACTTATTTGGTCCTGTTGGAGCCCAAATGGACTTGTTTGATCCTAATAGAGCCAAAATGCACTTTTTAGGTCATATAGGACCTAACTGGGCCAATTTATACTTCTTTGGTCCTATTGGAGCCCAAATGGACTTTTTACGTCCTATAGGAACCAATTGGACCAATTTGTACTTCTTTGATCCTAATGGAGCCCAAATGAACTTGTTTGACCCTAATAGAGCCCAAATGGACTTGATTGATCCTAATAGAGCCCAAATGGACTTGTTAGGTCATAAAGGACCTAACTGGGCCAATTTGTACTTCTTTGGTCCTAATGGAGCCCAAATGGACCTGTTTGATCCTAATAGAGCCAAAATGGGCTTTTTGGGTCATATAGGACCTATATGGGCCAATTTGTACTTTTTTGGTCCTATTGGAGCCCAAATGGACTTGTTTGATCCTTATAGAGCCAGAATGGACTTTTTAGGTCATATAGGACCTAACTGGGCCAATTTGTACTTCTTTGGTCCTATTGGATCCCAAATGGACTTGTTTGATCCTAATAGAGCCAAAATGCACTTTTTAGGTCATATAGGACCTAACTGGGACAATTTGTACTTCTTTGGTCCTATTGGAGCCCAAATGGACTTGTTTGATCCTAATAGAGCCCAAATGGACTTTTTAGGTCATATATGAACTAATTGGGCCAATTTGTACTTCTTCGGTCCTAATGGAGCCCAAATGGACTTGTTTGACCCTAATAGAGCCCAAATGGACTTGTTTGATCCTAGTAGAGCCCAAAATGGACTTGTTAGGTCATAAAGGACTTAACTGGGCCAATTTGTACTTCTTTGGTCCTAATGGAGCCCAAATGGACTTGTTTGATCCTAATAGAGCCAAAATGCACTTTTTAGGTCATATAGGACCTAACTGGGCGAATTTGTACTTCTTTGGTCCTATTGGAGCTCAAATGGACTTGTTTGATCCTAATAGAGCCCAGATGGACTTTTTAGGTCATATAGGACCTAACTGGGCCAATTTGTACTTCTTTGGTCCTATTGGAGCCCAAATGGACTTGTTTGATCCTAATAGAGCCCAAATGGACTTTTTAGGTCATATATGAACTAATTGGGCCAATTTGTACTTCTTCGGTCCTAATGGAGCCCAAATGGACTTGTTTGACCCTAATAGAGCCCAAATGGACTTGTTTGATCCTAGTAGAGCCCAAAATGGACTTGTTAGGTCATAAAGGACTTAACTGGGCCAATTGGTACATCTTTGGTCCTAAAGGAGCCCAAATGGACTTGTTTGCTCCTAATAGAGCCAAAAATCACTTTTTAGGTCATATAGGACCTAACTAGGCCAATTTGTACTTCTTTGGTCCTATTGGAGCCCAAATGGACTTGTTTGATCCTTATAGAGCCAAAATACACTTTTTAGGTCATATAGGATCTAACTGGGCCAATTTGTACTTCTTTGGTCCTATTGGAGCCCAAATGGACTTGTTTGATCCTAATAGAGCCCAAATGGACTTTTTAGGTCATATATGAACTAATTGGGCCAATTTGTACTTCTTCGGTGCTAATGGAGCCCAAATGGACTTGTTTGACCCTAATAGAGCCCAAATGGACTTGTTTGATCCTAGTAGAGCCCAAATGGACTTGTTAGGTCATAAAGGACTTAACTGGGCCAATTTGTACTTCTTTGGTCCTAATGGAGCCCAAATGGACTTGTTTCATCCTAATAGAGCCAAAATGCACTTTTTAGGTCATATAGGACCTAACTGGGCGAATTTGTACTTCTTTGGTCCTATTGGAGCTCAAATGGACTTGTTTGATCCTAATAGAGCCCAGATGGACTTTTTAGGTCATATAGGACCTAACTGGGCCAATTTGTACTTCTTTGGTCCTATTGGAGCCCAAATGGACTTGTTTGATCCTAATAGAGCCCCAATGGACTTGTTTGATCCTAATAGAGCCCATATGGACTTGTTAGGTTATAAAGGACCTAACTGGGCCAATTTGTACTTCTTTGGTCCTAATGGAGCCCAAACGTACCTGTTTGATCCTAATAGAGCCCAAATGGACTTTTTAGGTCATAAAGGACATAACTGGGTCAATTTGTATTTCTTTGGTCCAAATGGAGCCCAAATGGACTTGTTTGACCCTAATAGAGCCCCAATGGACTTGTTTGATCCTAATAGAGCCAAAATGCACTTTTTAGGTCATATAGGACCTAACAGGGCCAATTTGTACTTCTTTGGTCCTATTGGAGCCCAAATGGACTTGTTTGATCCTAAAAGAGCCCATATGGACGTGTTAGGTCATAAAGGACCTAACTGGGCCAATTTGTGCTTCTTTGGTCTTATTGGAGCCCAAATGGACTTGTTTAATCCTAATAAAGCCAAAATGCACTTTTTAGGACATATAGGACCTAACAGGGCCAATTTGTACTTCTTTGGTCCTATTGGAGCCCAAATGGACTTGTTTGATCCTAATAGAGCCCCAATGGACTTGTTTGATCCTAATAGAGACCATATGGACTTGTTAGGTCATAAAGGACCCAACTGGGCCAATTTGTACTTCTTTGGTCGTATTGGAGCCCAAATGGACTTGTTTGATCCTAATAGAGCCCAAATGGACTTTTTAGGTCGTATAGGACCTAATTGGGCCAATTTGTACGTCTTTGGTCCTAATGGAGCCCAAATGGACTTGTTTGACCCTAATAGAGCCCAAATGGATTTGTTTGATCCTAATAGAGCCAAAATGCACTTTTTAGGTCATATAGGACCAAACTGGGCCAATTTGTACTTCTTTGGTCCTATTGGAGCCCAAATTGACTTCTTTGATCCTAATAGAGCCCATATGGACTTTTTAGGTCATATAGGACCTAAGTGTGCGAATTTGTACTTCTTTGGTCCAATTGGAGCCCAAATGGACTTGTTTGATCCTAATAGAGCCCCAATGGACTTGTTTGATCCTAATAGAGCCCACATGGACTTGTTAGGTCATAAAGGACCTAACTGGGCCAATTTGTACTTCTTTGGTCCTAATGGAGCCCAAACGTACCTGTTTGATCCTAATAGAGCCCAAATGGACTTGTTTGATCCTAATAGAGCCCAAATGGACTTGTTAGGTCATAAAGGACCTAACTGTGCCAATTTGTACTTCTTTGGTCCTATTAGATCCCAAATGGACTTGTTTGATCCTAATAGAGCCCAAATGGACTTTTTAGGTCATATAGGACCTAACGCGGCCACTTTCTACTTGTTTGGTCCTATTGGAGCCCAAATGGACTTGTTTGATCCTAATAGAGCCCAAATGGACTTGTTAGGTCATATAGGTCCTAATGGAGCCCATTTTAGGTCATATAAGACCTAACTGAGCCAATTTGCACTTCTTTGGTCCTAATGGAGCCCAAATGGACTTGTTTGACCCTAATAGAGCCCAAATGGACTTGTTTGATCCTAGTAGAGCCCAAATGGACTTGTTAGGTCATATAGAACCTAACCGGGCCAATTTGTACATCTTTGGTCCTAATGGAGCCCAAATTGACTTGTTTGCTCCTAATTGAGCCATAATGCACTTTTTAGGTCATATAGGACCTAATCTGTGCCAATTTGTACTTCTTTGGTCCTATTGGAGCCCAAATGGACTTGTTTGATCCTAATAGGGCCCATATGGACTTGTTAGGTCATAAAGGACCTAACTGGGCCAATTTGTACTTCTTTGGTCTTATTGGAGCCCAAATGGACTTGTTTGATCCTAATAAAGCCAAAATGCACTTTTTAGGTCATATAGGACCTAACAGGGCCAATTTGTACTTCTTTGGTCCTATTGGAGCCCAAATGGACTTGTTTGATCCTTATAGAGCCCCAATGGACTTGTTTGATCCTAATAGAGCCCATATGGACTTGTTAGGTCATAAATGACCCAATTGGCCAATTTGTACTTCTTTGGTCGTATTGGAGCCCAAATGGACTTGTTTGACCCTAATAGAGCCCAAATGGACTTTTTAGGTCATATAGGACCTAATTGGGCCAATTTGTACTTCTTTGGTCCTAATGAAGCCCAAATGGAGTTGTTTGACCCTAATAGAGCCCAAATGGATTTGTTTGATCCTAATAGAGCCAAAATGCACTTTTTAGGTCATATAGGACCAAACTGGGCCAATTTGTACTTCTTTGGTCCTATTGGAGCCCAAATTGACTTCTTTAATCCTAATAGAGCCCAAATGGACTTTTTAGGTCATATAGGACCTAACTGTGCCAATTTGTACTTCTTTGGTCCTATTGGAGCCCAAATGGACTTGTTTGATCCTAATAGAGCCCCAATGGACTTGTTTGATCCTAATAGAGACCATATGGACTTGTTAGGTCATAAAGGACCTAACTGGGCCAATTTGTACTTCTTTGGTCCTAATGGAGCGCAAACATACCTGTTTGATCCTAATAGAGCCCAAATGGACTTGTTTGATCCTAATAGAGCCCAAATGGACTTGTTTGATCCTAATAGAGCCAAAATGGACTTTTTAGGTCATATAGGACCTAACTGGGTCAATTCATACTTCTTTGGTCCTATTGGAGCCCAAATGGACTTATTTGATCCTAATAGAGCCCAAATGGAATTTTTAGGTCATATAGGACCTATCTGGGCCAATTTTTACTTCTTTGGTCCTGTTGGAGCCCAAATGGACTTGTTTGATCCTAATAGAGCCAAAATGCACTTTTTAGGTCATATAGGACCTAACTGGGCCAATTTGTACTTCTTTGGTCCTATTGGAGCCCAAATGGACTTGTTTGATCCTAATAGAGCCCAAATGGACTTTTTAGGTCATATAGGACCTAACTGGGCCAATTTGTACTTCTTTGGTCCTATTGGAGCCCAAATGGACTTGTTTGACCCTAATAGAGCCCAAATGGGCTTGTTTAATCCTAATAGAGCCCAAATGGACTTGTTAGGTCATAAAGGACCTAACTGTGCCAATTTGTAATTCTTTGGTCCTGATGGAGCCCAAATGGACTTGTTTTATCCTAGTAGAGCCCAAATCGACTTGTTAGGACCTAGTTGGGCCAATCACCCCGATCGGCCCAAATGGACTTGTTTGATCCTAATAGAGCCCAAATGGACTTTTTAGGTCATATAGGACCTATCTGGGCCAATTTGTACTTCTTTGGTCCTATTGGAGCCCAAATGGACTTGTTTGATCCTAGAGGAGCCCAAATGGACTTTTTTGGTCATATAGGACCTAACTGGGCCAATTTGTACTTCTTTGGTCCTAATGGAGCCCAAATGGACTTGTTTGACCCTAATAGAGCCCAAATGGACTTGTTTGTTCCTAATAGAGCCCAAATTGACTTGTTAGGTCATAAAGGACCTAACTGTGCCAATTTGTACTTCATCGGTCCTATTAGATCCTAAATGGACTTGTTTGATCCTAATAGAGCCCAAATGGACTTTTTAGGTCATATAGGACCTAACTGGGCCAATTTGTACTTGTTTGGTCCTATTGGAGCCCAAATGGACTTTTTGGACCTAATTGGGCCAATTGCCCCGAACGGCCCAACTGTAATTCTTTGGTCCTAATGGAGCCCAAATGGACTAGTTTGAACCTAATAGAGCCCAAATAGACTTTTTAGGTCATATAGGACCTAACTGGCCCAATTTGTACTTCTTTGGTCCTATTGGAGCCCAAATGGACTTGTTTGATCCTAATAGAGCCCAATTGGACATTTTAGGTCATATAGGACATAATTGGGCCAATTTGTACTTCTTTGGTCCTAATTGGAGCCCAAATGGACTTGTGTGATCCTAATAGAGCCCAAATGGACTTGTTAGGTCATATAGGTCCTAAAGGAGCCAATTTTAGGTCATATAGGACCTAACTGAGCCAATTTGTACTTCTTTGGTCCTATTGGAGCCCAAATGGACTTGTTTGATCCTAATAGAGCAAAAATGAACTTTTTAGGTCACATAGGACCTAACAGGGCCAATTTGTACTTCTTTGGTCCTATTGGAGCCCAAATGGACTTGTTTGATCCTAATAGAGCCCAAATGGACTTGTTAGGTCATATAGGTCCTAATGGAGCCCATTTTAGGTCATATAAGACCTAACTGAGCCAATTTGAACTTCTTTGGTCCTAATGGAGCCCAAATGGACTTGTTTGACCCTAATAGAGCCCAAATGGACTTGTTTGATCCTAGTAGAGCCCAAATGGACTTGTTAGGTCATATAGAACCTAACTAGGCCAATTTGTACTTCTTTGGTCCTAATGGAGCGCAAACGTACCTGTTTGATCCTAATAGAGCCCAAATGGACTTGTTTGATCCTAATAGAGCCCAAATGGACTTGTTTGATCCTAATAGAGCCCTAACTGGGTCAATTTGTACTTCTTTGGTCCTATTGGAGCCCAAATGGACTTATTTGATCCTAATAGAGCCCAAATGGAATTTTTAGGTCATATAGGACCTATCTGGGCCAATTTTTACTTCTTTGGTCCTGTTGGAGCCCAAATGGACTTGTTTGATCCTAATAGAGCCAAAATGCACTTTTTAGGTCATATAGGACCTAACAGGGCCAATTTGTACTTCTTTGGTCCTATTGGAGCCCAAATGGACTTGTTTGATCCTAATAGAGCCCAAATGAACTTTTTAGGTCATATAGGACCTAACTGGGCCAATTTGTACTTCTTTGGTCCTATTGGAGCCCAAATGGACTTATTTGATCCTAGTAGAGCCCAAATCGACTTGTTAGGACCTAGTTGGGCCAATCGCCCCGATCGGCCCAAATGGACTTGTTTGATCCTAATAGAGCCCAAATTGACTTTTTAGGTCATACAGTACCTAACTGGGCCAATTTGTACTTCTTTGGTCCTATTGGAGCCTAAATGGACTTTTTAGGTCATACAGGACCTAACTGGGCCAATTTGTACTTCTTTGGTCCTAATGGAGCCCAAATGGACTTATTTGACCCTAATAGAGCCCAAATGGACTGGTTTGTTCCTAATAGAGCCCAAATTGACTTGTTAGGTCATAAAGGACCTAACTGTGCCAATTTGTACTTCTTTGGTCCTATTAGATCCCAAATGGACTTGTTTGATCCTAATAGAGCACAAATGGACTTTTTAGGTCATATAGGACCTAACTGGGCCAATTTGTACTTGTTTGGTCCTATTGGAGCCCAAATGGACTTTTTGGACCTAATTGGGCCAATTGCCCCGAACGGACCAACTGTAATTCTTTGGTCCTAATGGAGCCCAAATGGACTAGTTTGAACCTAATAGGGCCCAAATGGACTTTTTAGGTCATATAGGACCTAACTGGCCCAATTTGTACTTCTTTGGTCCTATTGGAGACCAAATGGACTTGTTTGATCCTAATAGAGCCCAATTGGACATTTTAGGTCATATAGGACATAATTGGGTCAATTTGTACTTCTTTGGTCCTAATTGGAGCCCAAATGGACTTGTGTGATCCTAATAGAGCCCAAATGGACTTGTTAGGTCATATAGGTCCTAATGGAGCCAATTTTAGGTCATATAGGACCTAACTGAGCCAATTTGTACTTCTTTGGTCCTATTGGAGCCCAAATGGACTTGTTTGATCCTAATAGAGCAAAAATGAACTTTTTAGGTCATATAGGACCTAATCTGTGCCAATTTGTACTTCTTTGGGCCTATTGGAGCCCAAATGGACTTGTTTGACCCTAATAGAGCCCAAATGGACTTTTTAGGTCATATACGACCTAACTGGGCCAATTTGTACTTCTTTGGTCCTATTGGAGCCCAAATGGACTTGTTTGACCCTAATAGAGCCCAAATGGGCTTGTTTGATCCTAATAGAGCCCAAATGGACTTGTTAGGTCATAAAGGACCTAACTGTGCCAATTTGTAATTCTTTGGTCCTACTGGAGCCCAAATGGACTTGTTTGATCCTAGTAGAGCCCAAATCGACTTGTTAGGACCTAGTTGGGCCAATCGCCCCGATCGGCCCAAATGGACTTGTTTGATCCTAATAGAGCCCAAATGGACTTTTTAGGTCATATAGGACCTATCTCGGGCCAATTTGTACTTCTTTGGTCCTATTGGAGCCCAAATAGACTTGTTTGATCCTAGTGGAGCCCAAATGGACTTTTTTAGGTCATATAGGACCCAATCGGCGAATTTGTACTTCTTTGGTCCTAATGGAGCCTAAATGGACTAGTTTGACCCTAATAGAGCCCAAATGGACTTGTTTGATCCTAATAGAGCCCAAATTGACTTGTTAGGTCATAAAGGACCTAACTGTGCCAATTTGTACTTCTTTGGTCCTATTAGATCCCAAATGGACTAGTTTGAACCTAATAGAGCCCAAAAGGACTTTTTAGGTCATATAGGACCTAACGGGTACAATTTGTACTTCTTTGGTCCTAAAGGAGCCTAAATGGACTTGTTTGACCGTAATAGAGCCCAAATGCACTTTTTAGGTCATATAGGACCTAATCGGGCCAATCTGTACATCTTTGGTCCTATTGGAGCCCAAATGGACTTGTTTGATCCTACTAGAGCCCAACTGGACATTTTAGGTCATATAGGACCTAACTGGGCCAATTTGTACTTCTTTGGTCCTATTGGAGCCCAAATGGACTTGTTTGATCCTAATAGAGCCCAAATGGACTTTTTACGTCATATAGGACCTAACTGGGCCAATTTGTACTTCTTTGGTCCTATTGGAGACCAAATGGACTTGTTTGATCCTAATAGAGCCCAAATGGACTTGTTAGGTCATATAGGACCTAACTGGGCCAATTTGTACTTCGTTTGTCCTATTGGAGCCCAAATGGACTTGTTTGATCCTTATATAGCCCAAATGGACTTTTTAGGTCATATAGGACCCTACTGGGCCAATTTGTACTTCTTTGGTACTATTGGAACCCAAATGGACTTGTTTGATCCTAATAGAGCCAAAATGCACTTTTTAGGTCATATAGGACCTAACTGGGCCAATTTTTACTCCTTTTGTCCTATTGGAGCCCAAATGGACTTGTTTGATCCTAATAGAGCCTAACTGGACATTTTTAGGTCATATAGGACCTATCTGGGCCAATTTTTACTTCTTTGGTCCTGTTGGAGCCCAAATGGACTTGTTTGATCCTAATAGAGCCAAAATGCACTTTTTAGGTCATATAGGACCTAACTGGGCCAATTTATACTTCTTTGGTCCTATTGGAGCCCAAATGGACTTTTTAGGTCCTATAGGACCTAATTGGACCAATTTGTACTTCTTTGATCCTAATGGAGCCCAAATGAACTTGTTTGACCCTAATAGAGCCCAAATGGACTTGATTGATCCTAATAGAGCCCAAATGGACTTGTTAGGTCATAAAGGACCTAACTGGGCCAATTTGTACTTCTTTGGTCCTAATGGAGCCCAAATGGACCTTTTTGATCCTAATAGAGCCAAAATGGGCTTTTTGGGTCATATAGGACCTATATGGGCCAATTTGTACTTTTTTGGTCCTATTGGAGCCCAAATGGACTTGTTTGATCCTTATAGAGCCAGAATGGACTTTTTAGGTCATATAGGACCTAACTGGGCCAATTTGTACTTCTTTGGTCCTATTGGATCCCAAATGGACTTGTTTGATCCTAATAGAGCCAAAATGCACTTTTAGGTCATATAGGACCTAATCGGGACAATTTGTACTTCTTTGGTCCTATTGGAGCCCAAATGGCCTTGTTTGATCCTAGTAGAGCCCAAATGGACTTTTTAGGTCATATAGGACCTATCTGGGCCAATTTGTACTTCTTTGGTCCTATTGGAGCCCAAATGGACTTGTTTGATCCTAATAGAGCCCCAATGGATTTGTTTGATCCTAATAGAGCCCATATGGACTTGTTAGGTCATAAAGGACCTAACTGGGCCAATTTGTACTACTTTGGTCCTATTGGAGCCCAAATGGACTTGTTTGATCCTAATAGAGCCAAAATGCACTTTTTAGGTCATACAGGACCTAACTGGGCCAATTTGTATTTCTTTGGTCCTATTGGAGCCCAAATGGACTTGTTTGATCCTAATAGAGCCAAAATGCACTTTTTAGGTGATATAGGATCTAACTGGGCCAATTTGTACTTCTTTGGTCCTATTGGATCCCAAATGGCCTTGTTTGACCGTAATAGAGCCCAAATGGACTTTTTAGGTCATATAGGACCTATCTGGGCCAATTTGTACTTCTTTGGTCCTATTGGAGCCCAAATGGACTTGTTTGATCCTAATAGAGCCCCAATGGATTTGTTTGATCCTAATAGAGCCCATATGGACTTGTTAGGTCATAAAGGACCTAACTGGGCCAATTTGTACTTCTTTGGTCCTATTGGAGCCCAAATGGACTTATTTGATCCTAATAGAGCCCAAATGGACTTTTTAGGTCATATAGGACTTATCTAGGCCAATTTTTACTTCTTTGGTCCTAATGGAGCCCAAATGGACTTGTTTGATCCTAATGGCGCCCAAATGGACTTGTTTGATCCTAATAGAGCCCAAATGGACTTGTGTGATCCTATTAGAGCCCAAATGGACTTGTTTGATTCTAATAGAGCCCAAATGGACTTGTTTGATCCTAGTGGAGCCCAAATGGACTTGTTTGATCCTAATAGAGCCCAAATGGACTTTTTGGACCTAATTGGGCCAATTGCCCCGAACGGTCCAATTGTAATTCTTTGGTCCTGATGGAGCCCAAATGGACTTGTTTGAACCCAATAGAGCCAAAATGGACTTTTTTAGGTCATATAGGACCTAATCTGGGCCAATTTGTACTTCTTTGGTCCTAATGGAGCCCAAATGGACTTGTTTGATCCTTATAGAGCCAAAATGCACTTTTTAGGTCATATAGGACCTAACTGGGTCAATTTGTATTTCTTTGGTCCTATTGGAGCCCAAATGGACTTGTTTGATCCTAATAGAGCCCAAATGGACTTGTTAGGTCATCAAGGACCTAACTGGGCCAATTTGTACTTCTTTGGTCCTAATTGATCCCAAATGGACTTGTTTGATCCTAGTAGAGCCCAAATCGACTTGTTAGGACCAAGTTGGGCCAATCGCCCCGATCGGCCCAAATGGACTTGCTTGATCCTAATAGAGCCCAAATGGACTTTTTAGGTCATATAGGACCTATCTGGGCCAATTTGTACTTCTTTAGTCCTATTGGAGCCCAAATGGACTTGTTTGACCCTAGTGGAGCCCAAATGGACTTTTTAGGTCATATAGGACCGACCTGGGCCAATTTGTACTTCTTTGGTCCTAATGGAGCCCAAATGGACTTGTTTGACCCTAATAGAGCCCAAATGGACTTGTTTGTTCCTAATAGAGCCCAAATGGACTTTTTAGGTCATATAGGACCTAACTGGGCCAATTTGTACTTCTTTGGTCCTATTGGAGCCCAAATGGACTTGGTTGATCCTAATAGAGCCCAATTGGACATTTTAGGTCATATAGGACATAATTTGGCTAATTTGTACTTCTTTGGTCCTAATTGGAGCCCAAATGGACTTGTTTGATCCTAATAGAGCCAAAATGCACTTTTTAGGTCATATAGGACCTAACTGGGCCAATTTGTACTTCTTTGGTCCTATTGGAGCCCAAATGGACCTATTTGACCCTAATAGAGCCCAAAAGGACTTTTTAGGTCATATAGGACCTAACTGGGACAATTTGTACTTCTTTGGTCCTATTGGAGCCCAAATGGACATGTTAGGTCATAAAGGACCTAACTGTGCCAATTTGTGATAGTTTGGTCCTACTGGAGCGCAAATGGACTTGTTGGATCCTAGTAGAGCCCAAATCGACTTGTTAAGACCTAGTTGGGCCAATCGCCCCGATCGGCAAAAATGGACTTGTTTGATCCTAATAGAGCCCAAATGGACTTGTTAGGTCATATAGGACCTATCTAGGCCAATTTGTACTTCTTTGGTCCTATTGGAGCCCAAATGGACTTGTTTGATCCTAGTGGAGCCCAAATGGACTTTTTAGGTCATATAGGACCTAACTGGGCCAATTTGTACTTCTTTGGTCCTACTGGAGCCCAAATGGACTTGTTTGACCATAATAGAGCCCAAATGGACTTGTTTGATCCTAATAGAGCCCAAATGGACTTGTTAGGTCATATAGGACCTAACTGGGCCAATTTGTACTTCTTTGTCCTAATGGAGCCCAAATGGACTTGTTTGACCCTAATAGAGCCTAAATGGACTTGTTTGATCCTAGTAGTGCCCAAATGGACTTGTTTGATCCTAATAGAGCCCAAATGGACTTGTGTGATCCTAGTAGAGCCCAAATGGACTTGTTAGATCATAAAGGACCTAACTGGGCCAATTTGTACTTGTTTGGTCCTAATCGAGCCCAAATGGACTTGTTTGATCCTAGTAGAGCCCAAATCGACTTGTTAGGACCTAGTTGGGCCAATCGCCCCGATCGGCCCAAATGGACTTGTTTGATCCTAATAGAGCCCAAATGGACTTTTTAGGTCATATAGGACCTATCTGGGCCAATTTGTACTTCTTTAGTCCTATTGGAGCCCAAATGGACTTGTTTGACCCTAGTGGAGCCCAAATGGACTTTTTAGGTCATATAGGACCTGACTGGGCCAATTTGTACTTCTTTGGTCCTAATGGAGCCCAAATGGACTTGTTTGACCCTAATAGAGCCCAAATGGACTTGTTTGTTCCTAATAGAGCCCAAATGGACTTTTTAGGTCATATAGGACCTAACTGGGCCAATTTGTACTTCTTTGGTCCTATTGGAGCCCAAATGGACTTGGTTGATCCTAATAGAGCCCAATTGGACATTTTAGGTAATATAGGACATAATTTGGCAAATTTGTACTTCTTTGGTCCTAATTGGAGCCCAAATGGACTTGTTTGATCCTAATAGAGCCAAAATGCACTTTTTAGGTCATATAGGACCTAACTGGGCCAATTTGTACTTCTTTGGTCCTATTGGAGCCCAAATGGACCTATTTGACCCTAATAGAGCCCAAAAGGACTTTTTAGGTCATATAGGACCTAACTGGGGCAATTTGTACTTCTTTGGTCCTATTGGAGCCCAAATGGACTTGTTAGGTCATAAAGGACCTAACTGTGCCAATTTGTAATTCTTTGGTCCTACTGGAGCGCAAATGGACTTGTTGGATCCTAGTAGAGCCTAAATCGACTTGTTAGGACCTAGTTGGGCCAATCGCCCAGATCGGCAAACATGGACTTGTTTGATCCTAATAGAGCCCAAATGGACTTTTTAGGTCATATATGACCTATCTAGGCCAATTTGTACTTCTTTGGTCCTATTGGAGCCCAAATGGACTTGTTTGATCCTAGTGGAGCCCAAATGGACTTTTTAGGTCATATAGGACCTAACTGGGCCAATTTGTACTTCTTTGGTCCTAATGGAGCCCAAATGGGCTTGTTTGATCCTAATAGAGCCTAAATGGACTTGTTTGATCCTAGTAGTGCCCAAATGGACTTGTTTGATCCTAATAGAGCCCAAATGGACTTGTGTGATCCTAGTAGAGCCCAAATGGACTTGTTAGATCATAAAGGACCTAACTGGGCCAATTTGTACTTCTTTGGTCCTAATGGAGCCCAAATGGACTTGTTTGACCCTAATAGAGCCCAAATGGACTTGTTTGATCCTAATAAAGCCCAAATCGACTTGTTAGGACCTAATTGGGCCCATTGTCCCGATAGGCCCAATTGTATTTCTTTGGTCCTATTGGAGCCAAAATGGACTTGTTTTGAACCTAATAGAGCTCAAAAGGACTTTTTAGGTCATATAGGATCTAACTGGGCCAATTTGTACTTCTTTGGTCCTATTGGAGCCCAAATGGACTTGTTTGATCCTAATAGAGCCCAACTGGACATTTTAGGTGATATAGCACCTAACTGGGCCAATTTGTACTTCTTTGGTCCTAATAATAGAGCCCAAATGGACTTGTTAGGTCATATAGGACCTAACTGGACCAATTTGTACTTTTTTGGTCCTATTGGAGCCCAAATGGACTTGTTTGATCCTACCAAATGGACTTGTTTGATCCTAATAGAGCCCAAATGTACTTTTTAGGTCATATAGGACCTAACTGGGCCAATTTGTACTTCTTTGGTCCTATTGGAGCCCAAATGGACTTGTTTGATCCTAATAGAGCCAAAATACACTTTTTAGGCCATATAGGACCTAACTGGGCCAATTTGTACTTCTTTGGTCCTATTGGAGCCCAAATGGACATCTTTGATCCTAATAGAGCCCAAATGGACTTTTTAGGTCATATAGGACTTATCTGGGCCAATTTGTACTTCTTTGGGCCTATTGGAGCCCAAATGGACTTGTTTGATCCTAATAGAGCCCAAAAGGACTTTTTAGGTCATATAGGACCTAACTGGTCCAATTTGTACTTCTTTGGTCCTAAAGGAGCCCAAATGGACTTGTTTGACCGTAATAGAGCCCAAATGCACTTTTTAGGTCATATAGGACCTAACTGGGCCAATTTGTACATCTTTGGTCCTATTGGAGCCCAAATGGACTTGTTTGATCCTACTAGAGCCCAACTGGACATTTTAGGTCATATAGGACCTAACTGGGCCAATTTGTACTTCTTTGGTCCTATTGGAGCCCAAATGGACTTGTTTGATCCTAATAGAGCCCAAATGGACTTTTTACGTCATATAGGACCTAACTGGGCCAATTTGTACTTCTTTGGTCCTATTGGAGCCCAAATGGACTTGTTTGATCCTAATAGAGCCCAAATGGACTTGTTAGGTCATATAGGACCTAACTGGGCCAATTTGTACTTCGTTGGTACTATTGGAGCCCAAATGGACTTGTTTGATCCTTATATAGCCCAAATGGACTTTTTAGGTCATATAGGACCCTACTGGGCCAATTTGTACTTCTTTGGTCCTATTGGAGCCCAAATGGACTTGTTTGATCCTAATAGAGCCAAAATGCACTTTTTAGGTCATATAGGGCCTAACTCGGCCAATTTTTACTACTTTTGTCCTATTGGAGCCCAAATGGACTTGTTTGATCCTAATAGAGCCAAACTGGACATTTTTAGGTCATATAGGACCTATCTGGGCCAATTTTTACTTCTTTGGTCTGTTGGAGCCCAAATGGACTTGTTTGATCCTAATAGAGCCAAAATGCACTTTTTAGGTCATATAGGACCTAACTGGGCCAATTTGTACTTCTTTGGTGCTATTGGATCCCAAATGGACTTTTAGGTCCTATAGGACCAAATTGGACCAATTTGTACTTCTTGATCCTAATGGAGCCCAAATGGACTTGTTTGACCTAATAGAGCCCAAATGGACTTGATTGTTCCTAATAGAGCCCAAATGGACTTGTTAGGTCATAAAGGACCTAACTGGGCCAATTTGTACTTCTTTGGTGCTAATGGAGCCCAAATGGACCTGTTTGATCCTAATAGAGCCAAAATGGGCTTTTTGGGTCATATAGGACCTATATGGGTCAATTTGTACTTTTTTGGTTCTATTGGAGCCCAAATGGACTTGTTTGATCCTTGTGGAGCCCAAATGGACTTTCTAGGTCATATAGGACCTAATTGGGCCAATTTGTACTTCTTTGGTCCTATTGGATCCTAAATGGACTTGTTTGATCCTAATAGAGCCCAAATGGACTTTTTAGGTCATATAGGACCTAACTGGGCCAATTTGTACTTCTTTGGTCCTATTGGAGCCCAAATGGCCTTGTTTGATCCTAATATAGCCCAAATGGACTTTTTAGGTCATATAGGACCTATATGGGCCAATTTGTACTTCTTTGGTCCTATTGGAGCCCAAATGGACTTGTTTGATCCTAATAGAGCCCCAATGGATTTGTTTGATCCTAATAGAGCCCATATGGACTTGTTAGGTCATAAAGGACCTAACTGGGCCAATTTGTACTTCTTTGGTCCTATTGGAGCCCAAATGGACCTGTTTGATCCTAATAGAGCCAAAATGCACTTTTTAGGTCATATTGGACCTAACTGGGCCAATTTGTATTTCTTTGGTCCTATTGGAGCCCAAATGGACTTGTTTGATTAGAATAGAGCTAAAATGCACTTTTTAGGTCATATAGAACCTAACTGGGCCAATTTGTACTTCTTTGGTCCTATTGGAGCCCAAATGGACTTGTTTGACCCTAATAGAGCCCAAATGGACTTTTTGGTCATATAGGACCTAACTGTGCCAATTTGTACTTCTTTGGTACTATTGGAGCCCAATTGGACTTGTTTGATCCTAATAGATCCCAAATGGACTTTTTAGGTCATAAAGGACCCAACTGGCCAATTTGTTCTTCATTGGTCCTAATTGAGCCAAAATGTACTTGTTTGCTCCTAATCGAGCCCAAATGGACTTGTTTGATCTAATAGGGCCAAATGGACTTTTTAGGTCATATAGGCCCTAATGGCCAATTTGTACTTCTTTGGTCCAAATTAGATCCCAAATGGACTTGTTTGACCCTAATAGAGCCCAAATGGACTTGTTTGGTCCTATAGGACCTAAATGGGCCAATTTGACTTGTTTGGTCCTAATAGAGCCCAAATGGACTTGTTTGATCCTAGTAGAGCCCAAATGGGCTTGTTAGGATCATAAAGGACCAAATGGACAATTTGTACGTCTTTGGTCCTAATGGAGCCCAAATGGACTTGTTTGGTCCAAATAGAGCCCAAATGGACTTGTTTGATCCTAATAAAGCCCAAATCGACTTGTTAGGACCTAGTTGGGCCCATGCCCGATCGGCCCAATTGTACTTCTTTGGTCCTAATGGAGCCCAAATGGACTTGTTTTGATCCTAATAGAGCCCAAATGGACTTTTTAGGTCATATAGGACCTAAGCTGGGCCAATTTGTACTTCTTTGGTCCTAATAGAGCCCAAATGGACTTGTTTGGTCCTAATAGCCAAATAGACTTTTTGTATTTTGGTCCTAATTGGCCAATTGGACTTCTTTTGATCCTTGGAGCCCAAATGGACTTGTTTGATCCCTAATAGAGCCCAAATGGACTTTTTAGGTCATATAGGACCTAATGGGCCAATTTGTACTTCTTTGGTCTATTGGAGCCCAAATGGACTTGTTTGATCCTAATAGAGCCAAAATGGACTTTTTAGGTCATATAGGACATAACTGTGCAAAGTTGTACTACTTTGGTCCTTGGAGCCCAAATGGACTTGTTTGATCCTAATAGAGCCCCAAATGGACTTTTTAGGTCATATAGGACCTACTGGGCCAATTTGTACTTGTTTGGGCATATTTGAGCCCAAATGGACTTGTTTGATCCTAATAGAGCCCAAATGGACTTTTTAGGTCATATAGGACCTAACTGGGCCAATTTGTACTTCTTTGGTCCTAATGGAGCCCAAATGGACTTGTTTGACCCTAATAGAGCCCAAATGGACTTTTTAGGTCATATAGGACCTAACTGGGCCAATTTGTACTTCTTTGGTCCTATTGGAGCCCAAATGGACTTGTTTGATCCTAATAGAGCCCAAATGGACTTTTTGGTCATATAGGAGCCCAACTGGCACTTTGTACTTCTTTGGTCCTATTGGAGCCCAAATGGACTTGTTTGATCCTAATAGAGCCCAAATGGACTTTTTAGGTCATATAGGACCTAACTGGGCCAATTTGTACTTCTTTGGTCCTAATGGAGCCCAAATGGACTTGTTTGACCATAATAGAGCCCAAATGGACTTGTTTGATCCTAATAGAGCCCAAATGGACCTGTTAGGTCATATAGGACCTAACTGGGCCAATTTGTACTTCTTTGGTCCTAATGGAGCCCAAATGGACTTGTTTGACCCCAATAGAGCCCAAATGGACTTGTTTGCTCCTAATAAAGCCCAAATCGACTTGTTAGGACCTAATTGGGCCCATTGCCCAAATCGCCCAATTGTACTTCTTTGGTCCTATTGGAGCCAAAATGGACTTGTTTTGAACCTAATAGAGCCCAAATGGACTTTTTAGGTCATATAGGACCTAACTGGGCCAATTTGTACTTCTTTGGTCCTATTGGAGCCCAAATGGACTTGTTTGATCCTAATAGAGCCCAACTGGACATTTTAGGTGATATAGGACCTAACTGGGCCAATTTGTACTTCTTTGGTCCTACCAATAGAGCCCAAATGGACTTGTTAGGTCATATAGGACCTAACTGGACCAATTTGTACTTTTTTGGTCCTATTGGAGCCCAAATGGACTTGTTTGATCCTACCAAATGCACTTGTTTGATCCTAATAGAGCCCAAATGGACTTTTTAGGTCATATAGGACCTAACTGGGTCAATTTGTACTTCTTTGGTCCTATTGGAGCCCAAATGGACTTGTTTGATCCAAATAGTGCCAAAATACACTTTTTAGGCCATATAGGACCTAACTGGGTCAATTTGTACTTCTTTGGTCCTATTGGAGCCCAAATGGACTTCTTTGATCCTAATAGAGCCCAAATGGACTTTTTAGGTCATATAGGACTTATCTGGGCCAATTTGTACTTCTTTGGGCCGATTGGAGCCAAAATGGACTTGTTTGATCCTAATAGAGCCCAAAATTTAGGTCATATAGGACCTAACTGGTCCAATTTGTACTTCTTTGGTCCTAAAGGAGCCCAAATGGACTTGTTAGACAGTAATAGAGCCCAAATGCACTTTTTAGGTCATATAGGACCTAACTGGGCCAATTTGTACTTCTTTGGTCCTATTGGAGCCCAAATGGACTTGTATGATCCTAATAGAGCCCAAATGGACTTGTGTGATCCTAGTAGAGCCCAAATGCACTTGTTTGATCCTAATAGAGCCCAAATGGACTTGTTTGATCCTAATAGAGCCCAAATGGACTTGTTAGGTCAGAAAGGACCTAACTGGGCCAATTTGTACTTCTTTGGTCCTAATGGAGCGCAAATGGACTTGTTTGACCCTAATAGAGCCCAAATGGACTTGTTAGATCCTAATAAAGCCCAAATCGACTTGTTAGGACCTAATTGGGCCCATTGCCCCGATCGGCCCAATTGTACTTCTTTGGTCTTATTGGAGCCAAAATGGACTTGTTTGAACCTAATAGAGCCCAAATGGACTTTTTAGGTCATATAGGACATAACTGGGCCAATTTGTACATCTTTGGTCCCATTGGAGCCCAAATGGACTTGTTTGATCCTAATAAAGCCCAACTGGACATTTTTAGGTCATATAGGACCAAACTGGGCCAAGTTGTACTTCTTTGGTCCTATTGGAGCCCAAATGGACTTGTTTGATCCTAATAGAGCCCAAATGGACTTTTTAGGTCATATAGGACTTAACTGAGCCAATTTGTACTTCTTTGGTCCTATTGGAGCCCAAATGGACTTGTTTGATCCTAATAGAGCCAAAATACACTTTTTAGGTCATATAGGACCTAAGTGGGCCAATTTGTACTTCTTTGGTCCTATTGGATCCCAAATGGACTTCTTTGATCCTAATAGAGCCCAAATGCACTTTTTAGGTCATATAGGACCTCACTTGGCCAATTTGTACTTCTTTGGTCCTATTGGAGCCCAAATGGACTTGTTTGATCCTAATAGAGCCCAAATGGACTTGTGTGATCCTAGTAGAGCCTAAGTGGACTTGTT